>JAWLRI010000029.1:41477-85066 GCA_034781795.1 Crypturellus tataupa | reverse complement strand
AGCACACTAACTTCTGCATGCCAGTGTCCCCTGTGGATATTGTAGTATGCACTAAGACCAGCTCTGTGCAACACATGGAGCAAGCAGCTTGACACACAGCTATACTTAATGCTTTGTAAAAGCGTCCGCAAGAAAAGTTAGTATGCAGCAGCAAGTGCACTGTAAATTCATGCTTTATTTTACTGTACTAACCGACTTCTTGTGTAGAGAAGCCCCAAGTGTAGTATTTGGCACTTGTCTTTATTGAATTTCTTCTTATTGATTTCAGACCATTCCTCCCATTTATCAAAATCATTTTGGTTTTCAATAATGTATCCCTCTCCTCCTCTTTTCCTTTTCAGAGTTATAATATCAGCTCTTCGTAGTTTTTAATGATATTATAAATCATAGCTAGATGGCACAGGTGGGGTCTTAATGTTGCCAGAATAACCAAGTCGGCTTTTTCACAGTTACAGTTTTTAGATTACAATCACATAAGTTTAAAGAAGTGATTATGTGGGGACTAAATAGAAGACTGATTACTCACCAGGAAAGAGAACTTTCATGTGTTTAGGGAACAAGATGTTTTTATCTTTTATCTTTTTTTTCAGGGAGAAAAGAAGATCAGAAAATTAGAATCTTAAGTACATTTTTGTGTGTAAAATCAGGGCAGAAAATTCTTTGTATTGAAACTAGCTACAACTAACAGAGGCCTATTTCTTTCTCATATTAATAAATGAAGTAATTCTCCAAAGAAGCAGATCTGTGGTCTCTTGAGGGTTTATGCTGACAATTCCTAATGGATTAGAAGTAGCCCTTAGCTTTGGTCTGTTGGTATATGTGTACTACAAATATAAACATTGCCTGGATCAGAGGTTCCAATTTGGGGAAATAGCTTTTGTGTAACTCCAAGGCAAGTTCCTACATTTTAATGAGCGCTGCATGCCTAGGAGAAGCTGCGCAAGGTTGCATTAGATGTTAACCTTTTCATCAAAACAAAGATTTTGACCTTTAAAAATGTTATTTCATTTTGATCATTAAATTTTGGCCATTTAGTCCTAAATGGAATTTGGTCTTTGTTTATAAGACTTTCAGCGCTAATATTTGGAATTCCAAACTCACCTTAGGCTACTCCTTACACCATTTTACTACTCTCTGCAGTTCTGTTTACCTCTGATTCTACTATCACATGGAATGGCTTCAGTGAAAACAAATGTGCAAGGTCTATCATACAGGGATTTACAGGCCAACCCACGCTTTGCCAGGGCCCTGATCAGAACAGATGCAAGGAGGAAGGCCTAGAGGTGCATTAACATGTTTTCCCGTGCTAATAAACCCCCGTGAGAAAATCATTGGAGTGATGCATTTACACAGCTTTTGAGTTAAAGGGAGCTAGTGCCTGGTAAGCTCAGAGCATAGGCAAAATCAGTTTATGTCTGCCTGTAAAAACAACAACAAAAAGACAAACTTGCAGAACTTGAGATGAAAGAGAAAATGCGATATCATTTAACACCAATCTGTTTCCTGCAGGATGCAGGTAAGGGAAGTTTTCCATTTCTTGATCTCCTGGCCTGCTGTCCCAGACATTCAGTCTTCCCATTTTCTTTGTATTTTTAGAGAAGGGGACTGGCTATTCAAGCTGGCCACCTGGGTAGACATAAGCTAAGCAAAATGTTTGAGATATTTTGGATTCAGTGATCAGTAGGGCAACCTAGATGAGCTTCAGGGTGTATAAGTCCTTCTACAAACCTATTCTGTACAGTTCTGAATTTAAAAAAGGAAAGATATACATTGTGATGGAGAACAGTATCTCTTTCTATTTACTTGTGCGCTGATTCATCAATTTACTCAGGGTATATTTGCAGTGTCATTCACTGTTAGGACTAATATGCCACTTATTCTCAGTTGCCTTACATCTTGACCATATTAAATTGGCTCATTTGCTGCACATGATCTGTCAGAGGTGAGTCCTTCCACTCTTATTTATACTTCTGTTATTATTAGTGTCATTAACCATCAGCCTAAGCAGGGGACCGTTAGGATCTTCACTGTTCCCAGGGTTCACTTCAGCAAAAAAAAGTTAACCTCTGAGTTGCTCTTCGCTGTGCTACGAATATTCTCTTCGCACACATGGTGCTTCCCACTGTTCAAGCAAGGAAGATGGGCCTGCATCCTTTTCATATCCATGGTTGTTTCTGTGTGCGCTATGTAGAGGTTCTTATCTTTCCCTGTGTCCCCTTTACCGCTAACCCAGACAATTATGTAAGGGTCTTTTTTTGCTCTTACTCCTCTTGAAGACAAGCTATTCTGCTGAGAAATGACATTTCTTCATCTACAATTACAGGTCATTGTTTTGAAGTTTCTGAAAAGAGCTATTGAAAGGCATCATTATTGCCAGTCTTTTCCTTGTAAGTTTGAACTATCAAATGCCCTCAGTGTATTGAAAAAATCATGTATGGACATCTAAATCACAAAGAGCAATTTTAAAGGTCTGTGGACTGAAAATAAATTGCTGGTTACAAAAGACTTCGCTCCAAACCCTGTCTGCCAATCATGTGAAGTAACTTAACTGGACATCTGCAAATGGGTACAGTGTGCTTGATTTGAGATTTGACATTTTCTGTTGTGTACATTTTCTACTCTGGAATAAGATATCATAGTTCAGCATTCACTGTTCAAGCATGCTATAAGGCTTCATTTTGAGAGGTGTCACAGTTATAGGGTCATGTTTGCACTCTTAAAGTTTCAAGTCCTCAAAGTATTTGCAGTCTTCTCATTCGCTCAGTTTTGATCTGTATTTCCTGCCACTCCATTTAAATAAAAAAAGATGTATGTTTTGTAGTCTGTAGTTTTGTGGCACTCCCACAAGCAAATTTGACTGTTCATGTGGTACCTAACTTCAAGCCCACTATGACAAGATAGAGTAAGTCTTTTTTTTTTTTTGTTAGTTTTAGTGAAGACAGCCTTGATCCAAAGATATCACAGGCCACCATCTCATAGAGTAATGTTACTGAATCTCTTCAATGAGAAGGACAAGATAATCCAATCCATGTTTACTGTTTCTGCTATTGAAAGGCAAGATATAGAATCAGTATAAATATTACCTAATGCCTCAGCTTCCTCTCCTAAAACTTCATTCTGCTGTCAGGGAACATAAAGAGTGTGACACTGGCCCTGCAACAGGAATGCTGCTACAAAAAATTCTGCGTCTCTTCCAGAGTACTACAAAAGAGGAAAGGGGCTAGCATGTTTGATGTTTGTGAGATGGTTATTTATTTATTGCTTATCAATTTCATAACAGGTTCTACAATCACAGTCATTGTACAGCCACATAGGCTGAAGTTCCTATTTCCAAAACTAACTAAAATGAAATGGGAGTTTGAAACTTTATATTGTGGGTAATTAAAAAGGAAGTCTGGGGAGAAAAAGGAGAAAATAAGGGAAGAGAAAAAAATAAGGTAATCATATAGGAAAATTATATGCACATTTCAAGGTTTCTGAATTTTTAATGAGTTCTGTGAGATCCTCACACAAAAGAAAACAATACATGACTTCAGCCATGGGCCAGAATGATTGACCACAAGAATGTATTTTGAGGTTATTTTAAAGGAAACTGATATACTCCTGGAATATCTTAGCAACTGAATGGAAATCTATTAAACACAGATTCACAGCCTGGCTGAGATTGGAAGGGACATCTGGAGATCATCTACTCCCTGCTCAGGCAGAGTCACATAGAGCAGATTGCTCAGGACTATGTCTAGGTGCCTTTGAACATCACTGAGGATGGAGACTCCACAGTCTCCCTAGGCAACCCATTCCTGTTAAGTCACCCTTAAAGTTTTTTCTTGTATTCAGATGGAACTTTCAGTGTTTCAGTTAGTGCCCACTACATCTTGTCACCCTGCTGGGCACCACCAAAAAGAGGCTGGCCTCATTCTCTTGACATCCTCCCTTCAGATATTTATATACATATACATATGTATATACATATACATACTTATATACATATTCGGTCTTCTCTTCTGCTCCCTGAGCAGTCACAGCCCTCTCAGCTTTTCCTTATATGAGAGATGCTCCAGGCCCTTAATCATCTTAGTTTCTTTTCTGTCTTGCATCAAAGAGGCCAGAAATGGACAGAGCATGTCAGATGGTGGCCTCACCAGAACTGACAAGGGGACATACCACCTTGCTTGAACTGCTGGCAAAGCTCTTCCTGTTTCAACCCAGGATACCATAGGCCCTCTTGGCCATAAGAGCATATTGTTGTCCCATGGTTAACTTCTTGTCCATGAGGTCCTTCTCTGCAGAGCTGCTCTCCAGCATGTCACCTCCAATCTTTACTGATGCATAGGGTTATTCCTCCATAGGTGCAGGACTCTGCACTTTACTGAAACTCATGTTCCTCTCTCCCCATGTCTCCAGCCTGTCCAGGTCCCTCTGAGTGGCAGCACAACCCTCTGAGGAGGGCCCCAGCCACTCCTCCCAGGCTTGTATCATCAGCAAGCTTGCTGAGAATGCACTCTGTCGCTTCATCCAGGTCAACACATTGATTTCAAAGAGAGGCTGTTAGTGGGATGGATGAGATAAGATAGATGGTTTTTACATTACAGGAAATCTAAGACATGAAGAACAGTAAAATTCTGATAGGAATTTAAAGATGAAGACAGTTTAAAGATATGTTTTTAAATATCTGAGAACTGTGATGTTCATAGAGAAAATGTGAAGTCAACGCTCTTGTGAGGTTACTGTGTTCTAGTTTCCAAAGATGACATATTGGAAGAGCAGTTTATGAGAAATAGAGGACTGGAATACAAGCAGACTAAAATTGAAAGTATTCAACTTCAAATATGCTTAAGGATATTAAGGATTATTTTTAAGAACCTATTTTTGATCAATATTGTGTTGTTTCTGCTTCCTCTGAATTCTTTGTGACTCCTCTTCCTGTTTTTAAGCAATTTTGTTCAGTTCCATTGTGTTATGAAAGTATTTAAATTCAGGTGGCACATGTTCTTCAACTTATCTCTTCCTAACATTCTTCCATGCGTCTTCGACATTGACCAGTCTTCTCCCCAAACTCAAAAAAATAGTCTAAAATCTCATAGTTATCCCTTCCTGTTAATTTTGAGATTTGTCCACTATCTAGCTTTTCATTTGTGAAATATTATAACAAGATGATTGTTTTTTTCATGGTTTTGTGGAAATACAATGCTCATTAATGTAAAGGCCTTAACCACACTTACAGTCAGACATCTTTGTTTCAAAACATCATTAACTGTATGATGACTTTGTGATTAATATATCTTTGATGTAATGAACCATTAAGGGCTATGATAAATACTATAATCATTTGGTCTTAGTTTATGGGCTCAGATGAACTTATAGTTAGAGGTGAAAAGTCACTAATGTAATTCAGTGAAGAACTGACATTAACGAAAGATACAGGGACAAATTTAATCCCAGTGTAAGTGAGCAGAGATGCACAGATATAAGTATGAATTGTGCCTCAACAGCAGGATACATGCTACAGTGTTTTGCCTTTCTAGAAAAATATTTTTCAGGGAGATTGGGTTTGAAGAGCAACATGTGCTATATGCCTTTCTTTTTTCAAAAGTTAGTGGCAAATGCATTTAGATTCTACTGTGACACTGAAAGTTTTAAATCAGATGCCACTGAATTTCATATTTTCTTAAACCTTCTAAGTCCTGATGTTGCCACTGGCTAGTGTCTCAAAACTAAGTGCTCCCACACTCTCTCGCTAGGGAAAAAACACATCACATAAGGATGCTTTGAACTGATCTCATCAAATATTTCATACTTTGTAGGTTAGTAAAATGAGAGCCTCATAGACTCCCATTTTGATATGAGATATCCATTCTCGTTTGCATGTGGACACTGGACTCTCATAGGAATATCCAGTAAAACAACACACAAGGGAAGAGCAATGGAATGAGTGTGAGAAAGATATCATAAGAGCAGAAAGATATAAGAAATATAGCATACGAGAAAGATAGAGGAATAAGTAATAAAACCTGTCATCCTATGCCTGCAGAAATGAGGGGATTTTCTGTACTGTACTTCATTATATGTGTAGATATCTCACCAGTTTTAAGCCTCCTTTCTCTTTCATATCAATTCTGTGTACCCTTTTACCCCATGTTGCAATAAATAGCAATATATACTTGTTATCCTAATGACTGCAGCTCTGTGGAACTGAACTAACCGAACTTTTACTGGAACAGTGATACTGAGCACTGCCCTCCCCCCCTCACCTGCCATGGACTTCCTTAAGGTTAGGAATATGCTCTGCCAAGCACTGTAATACTGAAGGACTTGTCTACATGCTCAGAGGCTGCCATTTGTACATTAATCTTGCCGGTGCTCTGAGCTAGTCAGACTGGCTCATACCAATAAATCCATTTGAGAAGCAAGACTCGTCAGCCGGGACGGAGTCACATCGTGACCTGTCTAAATGGCTCTGGAGTCTCAGCTAACTTCATCTCCTCTGACTGGGAGCATTAGCGGAGCTAGTGCCTAATGGTCACCACCTGTCCATGGGGATCGACTCTAAATCTCCTTAAAAAGTTGATCCTAAAGATTTATGCAGTCCAGAAACAGAACCTGCAGTACTATCTTCTGGAGTGCCTTTTGTCAATTTACAGGAATGTGTCATTACTCAGAAGAGGTATAAAATAGTTACCTATCCTTAAATTCCATGGAATTGCATTTAGCTTTTAGGCAGTAAAAAATGCTAGACTACATAAATAGGCTTATAACATTTATTTATTTATTTATTTATTCAGATCAGATGTCTGCTACTAGAGCCGCTATCTTTATTTATTATGACAGACAGGAGCTGCATGAAATGATAAGCAACTTCAGTATCTATGAACTGATGGATACTATGGTTGACTGACCACTTGAGTTATACTTGGGTAATTTGGCACATATCATGTAGAAAACACCCTAAACTGCTCACTCATGCTTTTACTACTTTGTTTGTTTGTTTGTTTTCTTTTTTTTTTCAGAGCAATGTCATTTTTCTTTCTGAATTCATTCTACTTGCATTAAACTTGTTGTCTATTGCCATCTCAGTCCTTGTGATTATCTGAACTTATAGTACATTTTGTGGCAGAAACCATTACGAAACCTGAAAATATTTCCATCATTTATGTATATCCAGACAACTTCAAGTGATTTTCTTTTAATGCAAATTTTCTCTTTCATAGCCCTAAAGAATGTTTGATGTGCTTTTGACAGCATAGTAATGTCAATGGGTGGTAGAAGAGGTGCTATGAGTGAGCTCACTGTCAGTTTGGTAAAAATATTCAACACGACTTACATTAGGATCTGCATTTTTGGTACACAGTGTCTAAATACTCCATTTCAACTGAAAATCATCTTTAGAAAACATATTTCAGCTCATTTCACACTGTGTTAATTGTGTAACACACTGTAACCATTACCTTTTACCAGCCATAGTTGCTCATCTAATGGGAAATGATGACTTTAACAAGGAATTATTAGATCTGTTTGATCAGAATATGCACATGTGGACAATGGGGGCTGCTGGCTGGAACAAGCATCATTTTCTCTCCTGTGAGTGCATAATTGAATTACAAGTCTCATTTCATGAAGAAAAAGTGTCGCTATGCCCTATGTTTTGTAGCTATCCATGCCAAGTGGCAAATACTTACTTAAGCTTACTGAATAATTATGGGACATTTAGTGTCGCTTCATGGCTAATTTAAAAAATATTGGATTTTCAAAATAGTAAGTAGGTAAAACTCTTCTGATTATACCCTAGAAAAATTTTTACTTATTTTTTATGAAATATTGATTTTTCAGTATTTCAAAATCTGACACTGGGTTCCAGCATCTCACAGTTTTGCTATCTACAGGAAGAATAAGGTATAAGGAAATATCAAAAAGTAAAGTTCTGGATTTTATCTAATAATGAGAAGAAAGTTCTTTTCAACAGTTTCACTTTTCAAACTCTCAAATGAGTATTAACCCCACTAATACCATCCCTTCTTGGCACATGGAAAAGTCATTATTTTTGTCCTGGAAATTGAGAAAGGGAAAAGTAAAAGGTCTTATTTTCATAAGGGCCTGAGAAACATAGAAGTTTCAGGATATCTGTCCTGTACTGTTGTGAGCAGAAAAGATGGTCCCAGGCTTCTCTCAATGGAAATAGCTTCAGAACAGCAAGTGTGGAAGCCTCAGTGGGCTCCCAAGCCCAAGCTAATATTTTCTTCTGAGGGTAAATGCTTACTGTTGGGGTGGTCCTGAGCTAAGGTGACTATTCTCTTGCTGGGCCTGAGCTATTACCTCCATGAGACACTGCTTACAAACTATGTTTGGTGCAGTTGTACCCCAAAGTCTCCTTGAGACTATTTTTCCTAGGATTTTCAAAATAAATCAGGCTCCCAAAGCAACAGATTGGTGCTTAGATTGATCGTATCAGCACGGCTGCTGTTTTCACAGCTATAATTGCAGCCTAACCTCCCAGGTGCCCAATTCAGTTATGTGCATAGTCTCATAGTCTCTGGCATCTTCAAAGCAACAAAAGTACAACTGCCACTTTCCCTACTGAGAAGCTGCTCAGAGCACTAGATACAGCCTCGAGGCCTTGAAGATAGACTATTACAGGAGCTGGAAACATCTAGTTTGTGAATGATATATAATCACATAAGCATTTTCTGCAAGTGCCTAATCCTTGCTATCCTTCAAAGTCTGTAGCAGAAGGGGGAGATTCAAGGCACTAACAGCTGGAACATCTGTATAAACAGCAGCCAAGGGACAACAGGTGTGTCTAAAAGAGATACGGAAATTGAGAAGAGAGAAGAGAGGGTGGGAGAGCCTGGCAGAAATAGAAGTGCGCTCTCTCTCCTCTATTTTTTTATTTTTTAAAAAATCTCAATTAAAACATATAAAATTAGACATTTGTCAAGAGGTCTGATTTTCAGTAGCACTACGCTCACATCCACCTTGTGACCAGTGTTTGAAGTTAGAGACCTTGGACATTCATGCAATGCTGAACAGAGAGGGAGCACCTAATAATTCCATAGATGGTGAAGTTAGTAGAGTTCATACCAGTCGGTGTTGTTTGTCACGCTCTCTCATTGTTCTTCTGCCCTTTTGAGGCTACTGTGTTATCTTCCGAATACAAAGACAATATAAAGTCATTTTTAATCCAGTAAACTGTTGTATTTTCCACTGTCTGAAATTGGTATTATTTTGAATTCCTCTCTCACTCTTTACATTGGCTTTGGGATTCACTACTTCTTAGAATATGCTATCAGAAATGTCATTGAATTTCTGGGCAGCTTAATGGAAATCTTTTTGTAGCTTTGATTTTTCTTCATTACACTGTTATTTATTTAGCTTATATGATGGAACACCGATAAATTGGACTTTGCTCATATTCCATATCACATTGGCTTGAATTACAATGTTTAAACCTCCCAGTAAGTGCAAGCAAAACTGGAGAGATTACATCTTTGATAAGATTACAATCCCCTTGTGTAAGTAATATTAAAATTGACTCTCTGAATATAATCAAGAATTTGTCCGGTTATCTCTAATTGATCTCCCTAGAAAGATAGCACAAACTGCAAATGAAATTGCAGTATGCTACAAATCAAAGCAATAATACAAAATCAGAAAGTAAAACAGAATAGTAATTTGTGCCTATCTCGGACCTTAAATGTTATAAGTTGTCTCTAACTGACAGGAGAGGTTATCTGCTGTTTATGGAAATGGTAAGTAAAGTGAGACTGGGGCAATGCAAAACAATACTATCCACTTTTCAGGACAGTGAAAAAGGTTTTACATCTTTCTGTAAGTGTCTAGACTACTATAATAAGAGTGACTAATGCCTGGAAGAAAAAAAAAAAACTGGTCTGTGTTTCAGTATCATTTCTATAAATGCTTTCTTAGACATTAGCAATAGATATAGAAACAAGACAATTACATTTTATTTGAGAAAAACACATTTTCCACGGACTATGAGCTGGGGACCAAGGTTTCAACCATTTAAAATATTTAAAATCTGATATGCTAATCTTTGCTTGGAAAGTCCCTCAAGTGTTCATTTCATGAACTTTCTTATTTCTAGATCTGTAGATTTTGCAGTCACTGTATTTGTGGACATGGTTGTAGATCCTGTTGTTGATGGCAGTATGTGCTGGTGGCCTTGCACACCTTCAGAAAATATTTTTTGTTCTCAGTTCACATGTGCTTGTAGATTCAGTAGCACCGCTGGTCTCTGGAGCGTAACAGCTCTTGAGAGACTTTCACATGTTATCAGCATGCACTTTTCAGCTCTTCAGTCTTCTGTTTTTTCTCCATTTGCACCCATAGACACCTATATGAACAATGCACACATGCTCATACTGAAGGAGTGACACCTCTTCCGTCACTAAAACTTGAACACTGATATAAGCGCAGTGATGAAGAAGGCAAAGAACTATTCCTCTGTAGCCCACCAATAAAGTATATCCAGGAATATGGAATAACCTTTAACAGTGTTGATACTTTCTGCAGATGCTGTTTAGTTTAAATTCTGTGTAGTCACTGATAGGTTGGAATGAATATTTACAGGTAGTTCTGTCTGTATAAAAATATACTGATATTCCTGTGACTGCATTTTAGCAAGTCGTTATTTTGTAGATTATGAAATGTTTGCTTAAATTATTTTATGTTTTTGTCCTATGTCCTGTGATGGTGCACATGTAGATATATAAGAACATAAGGAAATACGTGTTAATGAATGGTGAAATTCTCTTTGACAAGCAGTACATTTATGATGATGAAATGTCCTGTTTTATGGTAAACAATTCAAAATGTTTAAATACTTGGTGAAATATGCTTATTATCACTATTTATGATCTGTGCTACTTGAGCACTTAAATCCCCCAGCACTGTCCCCCTACTGCGTTAGGTACTGTGAAAATGTAAATCAATAGAGTAAGAGCTTTCTTCTTTGGCTCATATACTGTCAGTGGCATTTTTCCTGGATAAAAGGATGAATATGTGTTCAATTTATCTACATGGCATTTTACATGAAGTATGACCATAACTAATAGCTCAGACTCTTTTTCCTTACTTCTGCTAGATATAGGACCTCAAGTTCATTGGAAAATTCAGGCTAGAGGAAACCTTCCTTTCAGGGTCAACCATGAGGTGCGTCCAGGATACTCAGGACTTTATTCAACCAGCTCTTGAAAATCTCCATGGATGGAGGTTGCATAGCTCCTCTGGGCAACTGTTCCTCTGCTCAGCTGCACTCATGGTGAAAAAGCTTTTCCTTACAATCAATAATCTTTCTGATTTCAGCTGCTGCCTGCGTGGTCCTTGCAGCATACACCTCTGTGAAGACCTTCACTTTGTCTTTCTGATGAGTTCTCTGTATGTGCTGGCAGGATGCACGTAGGTGCCCCTGAAGCCCTCTATGTCCAGAGACTGACTATTCTGAAACAATAATCTGAAATTTCGCATAGAGTAATGACATTTTTGTACAGAAACCTGTTGAAAAGATATATTACTTGGCTAAAATGTTGTTTTTGATGGTATGTGAACCTATTCATGTCTGTTTTCTTATGATGTGTATATTTACTTTTCATCCATGGTACTGAAAAGTTAAATACTGGTAAAATAAATATGCTAATTTGTTCAGTAAAAAAGAGACTGGGGAAACAAGTTTAGAATGGTGGGTTCTTTGTTTTATTGCTTCTTGTGACTATGAAAGCCATGAAAATATGATGAGCAGAATACCTGTCAGTTACTGACATATAAAAAAAAAAATAAACAAACAAAAAGCCCCAAAGGAATCATTATAATATTGTTCTGTATCATAGTAAGGAGGCAAACCCTGCATTTCAATGGCTGACAGCTTGTTGTGCAAGGATGTACATAGCTTGATGTATAAAGATGTTTCCCCTTTCGTGGGAAAATTCTTCCTAGAAGCAAGAGACAGCTTTTACTACAGTTCCTCTATGAGACTCCTCCAGGAGCGTTACAAGAGCATTACAAGACAAACTGCAAACTATTTGAGCTGGCCAAATTGCTTTCCAAATCCTTTCAGATAGTAACCCAGGATGATTATTCAGCAAATGTAGTTGTTCCTTTCTGGTTCACTAACAGAGAAGCTAACACTGATTATCCAAATCATTCCATAGATTATTCAAACATTATTTGAAAAAAATCATTTGATGTCAAAAACAATTTTCACTCTGTCCAAAACACACAGAGAAAATACAATCTCTGCCTCCAAGAGGTCAGGATCAAATCTAAGACGGGTCACAATGAATGCAATAAACAAGGCAGGAAGAAGGAGAAATTGAAAGGAGAAGGATGAAAAAGTGCAATGGTTTTGTGAGTTTGCCACACATGCAGCTGGATAACCACAAATCATTTATGAGTTTATCTTGTTTTACGTGCCCAACTAGCAGGTTCATTTCATGTCAATACATAAACAAGCAGATGCAGTGAAAAGAGTTGTGTGTCAATCCACAGATACTGAATTTCAATGATGAGTTTCCTCATATGTTCTATACTGTTATGGTTCTTTTGTCTTTTTATTTATTAGATTGATAAAACATCTGAGTAAGTGTTACAGTGTTTCTGTGACCTAACATTCAGTACAAATTATACCATACTTGTATAATTATAGTGGTAGTGTCTTAGCAGTTTACCTGTGTTTTTCTGCTGTTACATCTGTATTATTCTACTCTAGTGTCATATGGAAGGTATTTGTTTTTATCTTTGTAAATCCCACACCATATAAACCCATAGCTCAGCTAAACTCATTTCTAGGATTATTTCTTCAAGACCTACACAAGTGAGGCTTTTCAATTCAAAGCTTATTAAGATAGTTGTGCTTCTCTGCCAATACTTTTTAAAAGAATACTCCTATTTTGCTTTAAATTCAAGAATTGCAGTGGACTGACTGTAGAATGACCACTTGTAGTCAAGAAATTTTCAAAGTGTGTTACATCTCTGTGGTTTAATCTCACCTTTTGTCACAAAGCTGAACATTTCTGTTTAGGTAGTGAAGAGAAATAAACCTCTAATTATTTTAAATTTCTTAGTTGGTGTGCTTACAGTTTAACTTAAAAGAGTAGCAAAAACATCTTTTTAACTCACTCTTGCCAAAATTGCAAGAAAACAATTACTATAGGAAAGGTGATGCGGGGGAGAATAACGAGCATAAATAAAGATCCAGTGGCTGCCCCAGATGACTACTCTCTCCTCCCTGAGAAGATCTACCAGACAACAGTTCACCGTTCTTACTGCTAGAGGTGAATTTTTTATGGGTAGAGAGGCTGGTGTGTTTAACTGTGTTACTTCACTTGTGTTTATCTAATGGTATTGCAAAGCCAGGCTAACACATCTGAAGTCATGTCAGTAGATCATGCTGTCATGTCCCTATGCCAATGTTTTCTCAGGAAGCTAAATGAGCTTGAAATGGTAGCTTATTTTATCAAGGAGCTTTATAATTGGGTTAAGGTCTCCTTAGCAAGCCCCACTGGGAGTTCCATTTATGGCCTGAGCATGGGTCATAAATAGAGAGTACAGAACCTTTGCAAATCTTATAGTACTAAATGATTTTCCTCTAAAAATTTCCCTCCTCAGCTAAAAAATTAAACATAAAAATGGGTCTTATGCTGATTAATTGTATTTTAGAATAGCTAGTGAGATATAAATTGGTTTTGAAAATTAGGCTGCTGTTGGGAAACTTTGATTAAATCCCTAGAAACAATAAATCAGCGATAAAAATAAACAAGTAAGGCAGGTTTTCTTTGCCTTATGAATACCCTCTTGTGAGGGAAGCAACACAGATGTTATATTGGAGGAAGACAGAGAAATGGCATTTTACAAAATTACAGCACTCTTTAACTATATGAATACATATTAAAATAAATTGGTTGTTCCTTGCACTCTGAAAATGACAACATAAAAAAGCCTTTCCCTTAATTTAAAGAGTTATTATCTCTACCTGCAGGATTTTAATGATTTTCTTCTTATTTTTAAACTGCCTAAACACATGGTAAATGTTTGATAATGCAGATACTGGAAAGATATTGTAAGGTGATCCCTTCATTCTCTGTGACAGATCTTACCTAAATTCATTGCTGACTGGTTAAAAACAAAACCATGTTTTCTGCAAGAACCCCAAAATATAGACTCACTTATGAAATATTACACTGTCATTTGCTTACATTTTATGAAAATCAGAGGAGCCTTTTGCTCTTGATGATAAAGATGACAACTACAGACAAGACACCTTACAAAAGACATAGGAATTGTATATTGTGTTTTAATTTCTAATACATAATTTTGTTTACACTTTTGGTTAGAATGCTTAATCTTCTTCCCCTGCATTGAAAATATATGGAAAGTTTGGTGAAATGGAGAAAGTTATTTATGTCAGATGTCAGGCTCAGATTCTCTTCTGTGTTGGAATGAGTACAACACTTTCTATGTCATGAACAGGAATCTCAGATACCCCTTTGAACAAATTTTAAATAATGTCTGTTTGCAATATAATTAAAAGAAACTGGAAAATATATCCTGGTAAGTACAACATTTCTAGACAAAGAAGACATATAAAACACATGAAACTTTCTATCACTTATAGAAATCAAGATAATTCTACTTCAAATAAATCTTTAGAGCTGATTCTAGCATTTTTTTTTCTTGAATCTTGCCTATATGGATAAAGTGCTATTTCTTTAGTCAAATAGGTTTGTATCTAATTCGTTTGGACTTTTCCTGAAAAAAGAGTCCTGTCATCTCTGTGTCAAAGACATTTGTGTTACCTATAGCCAGCTCTGTCATATCAGCGGAAAATAGTAAGAGTACCGTAAAAACTGATCTCACCAAAACTGACAGGTTCAGTGAAATACATTTACATAAGTGGAATTGAGGGAAAATTTTTGCCTACTAAGAAATGGAGAACAAAGATCTAGAGTGGACTGGAAACAAGGGCAGAGCAGAGATAAAAGAATGAGATCATTAGGTCAAGTCCTTCAATCAGCTAGTCTATTTTTCAGACCTGGGCCAACTCACTGACAAAAGTACATTATTACTCTTCAATCACACCTCAAGCCTGCAAGCCTCTTGATGTCTAGAAACTTTGAATTGTTTTGCATGATTTATGCAGTCACATTTCAACTTAAAAACTTAAGTCTGCTCAGCATCCATTATTTTACTGAGGAAGTAGATGGCAGGGTTAAAGGTAGACCATCACCATTCTATTTTTCACATTTATTTTTTAATTTCTGAAGCCTATTCGTTTTGTAAGACAGGTAATATTTAAAATGCTATGTGAAAAAAATATGTAGACAGAACCAAATCTGCATAACCAAATTGAATTAATTAGAAAAAAAGTCTTTATACCCTACACAAGGATTTAGTATGACTTTGAGGATATGTAATCTCTGAGAGATAATAGTTTTGAAAGTAGGAGGATTATTTTCTAGTTTGAATGAATAAAAACGGTATAAATAACTCCTGCCACCCCCCAAAAATGACAGTCAGCTAAACAGTGATATATCTGCATGTGCATTAGGTAGAATGAGACAAAATGGTCCATCTGCAGATCCTTTGTCCATTCCCATTAGTCATTTCATTTAGCAAACTGAACATGAATCATTTGTGCCTTGCAGATTTTATGCAGAAAGGCCCACAGCAATAATATATGATCTTGACATGCTAGAAAGTGATCCTCACATGAGAGTTTTGCCAATTAAGAAAGGACTGAGAAGCCTGAGTTATAAGAGGCATCTCAGAACGGTTCAGGATTAGGAATGGGAAAGAAATGTGGGAGGTTAACATGAAAGAAAAGAAGTGAAAATGTTTAAGGGAAATTTGAGACCACAAAAATCTAAACAAACCCTGCAATGCTGGTCCAGATGGTTGTATGAACCGAAGTGGAGAAGCTGATTCTAAAGACCTTGATCACTGAGTGCCTGCAGGTTGTGTGGCTGTGCAGTGTAGGGATTTTGCTCATTCAAAGTAAAAACTCAAAGTAAAAAGAGTCAAGGCTGTGAAGAAACAGACCCATGCAAGGAATAAAAATTCAAGCTTATCTTGGACACTTATGAACTGTAGTACTTCTAACTTCGTACTGAAACCCTTCAATGTCTTTGGTAGATTATCTTTCAAATGCTGTTGTGAGATAGGGAAATAATGTTATTAACCTTTCAGAGAAACTAATCAGCATGCCTAAGGTCATAAAGGAGGAAGTCAGTGGCAGAGCAGGAAATCAATTCCTGAGTTTGCTTCCCTAAGCATGGATCTTTCTCTTTTTCTTGACAATCTGTCTTGCCTCTTGTGATAGTGATGCATATCCCTCAGAAATGTGTATTTATGTTGTGCTTCAAAGTGGAAGCTTAAACTCTCTCATGACAATAAAATTATCATTATTGAATTTTAGATAGATTTTTAATATACACTTTTTACTGTGTAGAGGCATTTCAGTACCATAGCAAAACAAAATCTAATTGGTTAAAACTGAATAAGGATTCAGAGTAGATGCATGTAATTGGCCCTTTGAGTATACAGTCAGTATATTTCAGGCTTTAGATACTCACCAAAAGAGTAACAGTTTGGAATACATTTCTGCATTTATGTGTAATTAGAAGAAGTGATCTTTCCCTGGAGGTGTTAGGTTCTGGGCAGACCATGGAGACCTAGATGAGTTCCATTCTGCTATATAACAGAATAATGGGAAGACCAGGGTAGGAGTCAGAGTCTTCTGAGGGCCTTAAACACAGATTATGCCGCTTTCTCTCCTATAGACTGATAGCAGTAGAAAAGTATTGTTATTCAAAGCTTTATTGTCTTCAAAGTATGATTAAAATCAATATCAGAACAGTGTCTGATATTTAGTTTTTCGCAGCTCCAGTCACCCAATATAAGTTTAGCATGGCACTGATATATATGTGTCTACAGAAAATAAAGCATATTTACTTAACCCAGTGAAAACTACTGCATTTGATGAACATTCTAAACATTTATGTTTAAAAAAGAAGCCTTAAGATCATACCTTCTGACAGATAGCATTTCTCCTTCCACCATATGGTTTCAAAAATAAGAAAATTTTTGCTAACGATGCATTTGTGCTTAAGGACAAAATGTTCAGGTTGCTTAAAACTGCTGAAAATATCCTGGTTTCCCTTGTTTAATATAAGACACTAGAAGTAGAGCATTCTTCAATGCATGAAAAATAATTGGTTAGATATTCTTTTGTGAATCGTCATGGTAAATCTTATTCTGCTCATTGTATTTGTTATTGGCAAAGTATTAAAAGGCGTTGTTTTCCTTGTGAAAATGTTGCTAAATCCCAAATTGGGCAGGAATATCAGCAAGAATAGATTAATTTGTATGGCTGGGGAGCATTAGTCTTTTATGATTTTCATTTCTAGTCTACTGCTTAAAGTCCTCCTTTGTCCATTCAAGAAGTAGGAAAAATGCTCGGAATCATAGATGAAAAATAATCATCCTTGAAAAATTATGATATAATTCACAGACATTTCAATGTTTGAATTCATTGAAAAGATTTTGTATAGCAAGAATAGTATGAGAGAACAGGATAGATTTATATGCAGTTCACAAAACAATGACCAGGCTACGGCCAGGATTGTGAGTTGAACTAACATAGTCTATAGCTGTTCCTGCTAGCTGTCCTCCTTAGCTAGTCCTTCCTTCTGTGATGCTTTAAGCAACGTATTAAGTAAGCAGAGATTTATCTGACAATACAAGCCCACAGATTTTGCTCCAGTGCCCTAACATTATGAATTTAGATATGGACAATATTGCAGTTTCCTTCTCTTCCCTAGTACATGTATGACCAGAGTGGAAGTATAGTTATATCCAGTGCAATGGAGAAAAAAGGTCTTAGTCCTAAAACGGACTCTGGGTCTCTCTCTGCGCTTGCATTAGACATTTGGACCATGATCTGGCACTACCTTCCTTAAGCTAAACCATTATCCACCTAGTCTAGTGGCTTCTTCACATAATTTTTCTACAGCCAAGGAGCCTGGTGAAGGCAGAGCAGATGAAGCTCCAAGCTCACCACCCCAATGCTTGCTTTCTTATTTTGAAATAAATATGCCCTATTACGTTTTAGGACTTTACAAGAAAAATAAAATAATAGGTACTTATGATTGTGTCAGACTAGTGATACATGATATTAAAAGCTCTCTTAATAGCGTTGTTCTGATGAAGTCCAGTGGTTCCCCTGGGACTACCAGAGGATCAACTCTCAGTCAACTCTCAGTGGACATATAGTTTTCCAAACATGACTTGCAACAGCTGACTGTGAAAGAAGAGGAAATATGTGAATTCTCATATCACAAAGAACTATGAAACTTGATCAATATTATATTTATTTTTATTGCAGACTTATTGATATAATAAGGTATGAATACTGTATCTTTGGACCTGATTCTGCCATTCCCAAAAATGCAGGCTGTTGAAATTGTGCAGAATTGGATTTTAGGTAAAAAACTCTGTGCTATTTTATCTTAAAGGAGGTTAAATAAAATATTTATAGCAAAAGACATAAAATATGCTACCTTTATGGATAAAAAAATAATCTGCATCAACTTTAGATGCCTAAGTACTGGATGTTTCAGTCAGAACTAGACATCTGAGTCTCCCTTTATAGCCAATATAAACAAAACCAAGTGCCCACAATTAATATGACATATCTATGCCCATTTTAAGAAGCTGAATTGTTGTCTCAAGATGTCTGTTTCTTCTCTGTTGACTGCAAGAAGATCTTGGAGAGACTAACTCAGCTTTGGAGATGTTAGCTTGTCGAGGTAAATCCCCAGCATCTATCACTGATGAAATAATACCAGTTAGCACTGGGTTTAATTTATTTGTGTCATTTCCCATGAATTAATACATTTTATTGCAGGCCACACATGCGGCATGTCAAAAGTATAATGCCAAGTAAAAGGAAGTTCCGTTGTCACCCCAGCAATCAAATAAATGATTGCTCGAGTTACTTAGTGTATCCATTCAGTGTTGCGGCTGAAACCCTGCAAAAGAAACAGTTACATAGTCCTTTCTGGGCTCACGTGCTAAAGTAGAAAGCAAAATAAGTAAATAGTAGAAGGGAACTCAAGTAAATCCGATTTGGTGGAATTCCATAATAGTGAAACATTCTATTTAATCTTACTCAATGGAAAGGAGAAACAAAAGGATCCATAAGAAAATATTTGTTATAACTTCATTTCTAGTGACACTAAAATATTAATTTCTAAATAAAGTTATAGGAAAACCACTTTTATATATATATATATACATATATATATATAAGGCTGATCTAATCAAATTCAAATGACAGGGTAGTTTCTTCTGGAGTGGAAAATCCAATGTTCAATCTTTTTCTTACCACAAAATAATGGTACATCATGGTGACAGCCATGAAGTTCTGCTTTGCTATGCTCTTGTTTTAACTTGATTTCTATTTTTGAGAGGGGATAAATGCAGAAGGAGAGTAATCTCTGGTCTCTCACAGGAGTGTCACTTGAAAATAGACAAGAAAATTTGGTACTTGACTTTATCTTAAACAGTGGTTCTGTTATTTTACTCCAAATAAACTTACCAAGAGATACCTCTATTCTCTAAATTAAGCAGCAGAAAAGAATGAAAACTTGTCTTATGTCACTACATATTCACAATTCTGCTTTAAATAAATTTCCTTTTCCCATAGAAAGTGCTTATTTCTCATTAAATATTGGATGGCTACCGAATCCAAAGCAACACTTTGCTCCTCAAACAAAACTTACAAATGCAACAGCCTTTGTTATGCTTGGAAAGTTTATATCTTAGCTGGCCAGGTCCTGGTCTCTGCTCTATTGTTGTCTAGATGCCAGTTAAGGTCAGTCAATTGTATTTAAACTGTTGGCCATCCCTGTCTCCCTCTTTTTCAACTGACAGCTCACAGCAGGAGAAAATTTCAAAATGTCTGACAAATTCTTTACTCCTCATAACTACTGCTGTGATCAGCTAACTGCAGTCGTGGCAGCATAAGCCTTAAATGGCTGACAGCATACTAAGTATCATGTTCATTAGCTTGCCTTCTTCCTTTTTTTTCCTGCTGTTCTTGCTTTTTCTTTCAAAAACTGCTCTCAGAAGGAACTTTCAGCCACTTGAATGCAAACTAAATCAAAAAATAAGCTGTTGTAAAGGAAAAATCTAAAGTTATTTTTTTTTCTTATATAAGATTTTCTCTATGTAGCATCTTACTCACCACAGGAGTTTGTTTTATATTTCCCATTTATTTCTTCTTTCTTCCCAAATTCTACACAACACATAAGATTAACAAAGCCGGCTATGCCTTCAACTGTGGGATCAGTCTCATGGAGAGACTCAGGCTCATTTTGGTTGCTTCATGAAGTGATGTAGACCTAATAACAACTCATATATATACATCTAATTTGGATAAAGATGTCACAAGGCAGCTCCTTCTGCCTATACAACAAGATTTGCCCTGTTAGATCTAATGTCCATCTTATTTATTTATTTATTTATTTTACACAGGTGATTATCAGCTTAGCGTGATCTGCTCTGCGGAGAGGGATGTGGGGATCTTGGTTGACAGCAGGTTAACCATGCGGCAGCAGTGTGCCCTTGTGGCTAAGGCAGCCAATGGGATCCTGGCTGCATCAGGAGGAGCGTTGCCAGCAGGGCGAGGGAGGGGATCCTGCCTCCTGCTCAGCTCTGGTGAGGCCGCACCTGGAGTATTGGGGGCAGTGCTGGGCTCCCCAGTACAAGAAGGACGTGGATCTTCTAGGGAGGGTCCAGCATAGAGCTCCAGAATAAGCTGAAACCTCTATCTTATGAGGAAAGACTAAGCAAGCTGGGCCTGTTTAGCCCAGAGAAGAGAAATTGAGAGAGGATCTGATCAATGTGTATAAGTACCTGAGGGGAGAATATAGGGAGGATTGGGCCAAGCTCTCCCTGGTGGTGGCCAGTGACAGGACCAGGGATAATGGGTACAAACTGAAACACCAAAAGTTCCATGTGAGGAAGCACTTCTTTACTGTGAGGGCAGCAGAGCCCTGGAACAGGCTGCCCAGAGAGGCTGTGCAGTCTCCTTCTCTGGAGATCTTCCAAATCTGCCTGGATGCCACCCTGTGCCCCGTGCTATGGGTGTCCCTCATGGAGCAGGGAGGGTTGGACTAGATGATCTCTGGAAGTCTTCCAGCCTTAACCATTCTGTGATTCTGTGATTATACCTTCCATAAACAGAGACATTGCTAAATAGGGAGTGCATTTTTTTTAATGTAAGAGAAATGCAGAGACTTTTCAGATCACCTATAACCGAATCTTCCTTCCCTGCCTCAGACTGTCAAACTGTCAACACTAGATGCAGACAATATTAATATTCTTCAAAAATGGACAATGTTAACATGGAAATTGAAGCTGGATTTGGGGGACTGAGAGGAATTTTCTATTACAGGAAACCTGTCTGGAAGCCCTCTGAAAAGAGGTCCTTCAGTTAGCAGCAGAGAGGTTTAGATAGTCTTATGCAACTGAACACACCTTTTTCACACTGTTCTTTATATGAGATTTCCCATTTCCTGTCTCACGCACCAGGCTTTTTCATACCCTAGCAATGATGTTACATGAACTTCTGTATGTTTGTGTATTTTCCCCTTCCAGGCAACATTTCTTCTCCCAGTATCAAAGGAATATTCAGTAGACTGGGACCCTCTCTTTCTCTTCTCATTATTGATCAGGATTTGGTGTCTAGAGGAGACAAAGGAATGAAACCTTGGATTCAGCGTGAATAAAATCCTGATTAGTAAATACACTGGTAGTTTTCTGGCCTCTGCTTTGAATACAAGTTGAATGAAGGGACCTTATTCAGTTAACAAAAAACTGAAAATGAAGTTGACTTCTGATAGTTCTGTTGATGGTGGATATGACTATTTGTCGTATCATCTATCCATTATCGTCTCAATTTTCATTAACAACAAGAATCTGCTGCTTACTACTGTATGTTTGCTGGAAATTATTGTAGAGAGTGAATTTTAGTAAAGAAGTAAAAAATATCTATCAAAATATTTTGAATTTATTTTGGGAAATGTTATCAAGCTATTGCTTGTGTACTAACTAGCTGAAGAGACACTCACAGTTTTAAATAAAATACCTGAAAATCGTGATGTTGTCTTTGGCTGTCCATTTTATTGAGAATGTCATCTGGAAGATTTACAGTTTCTGTCACTCATGAAAAAAAACCCAAAATGCCAGGAAAGATAATGCTTTGTTGTTCATCAAATTGTTTTTACTAACCTTGCATACATTTCTACAGATGTTAAACATGAGTATTAGAAATTCTTTTCTGATTTACCTTTCTAAATTATTTTACTATGATTTAGAAATATGCATATAAACTTTGATTGACATGGTTTTTACTTCACCCAGCATACTGGATAGAAATATCTAGTTGAAAGTTCTAGTTAGAGAGCTGTAATCTATTTACCATTTTGATCAAAAGCCAAGCTAATCATAAAGCTTTTATCAAAGAAAATAAAAATGTTTTAACATACAACTTGCTCTCACAAATAATCATGCTATCAAAAAGAAGTATTCCACATAGGAAAATGAAAATGTCATAACGAAAGAAACAAGAAATACTAGTATTTACATTGATTCAAAAAGGACATTCATAAAAAATATTAAAAGCAGCTACTGATTCCAAGTCACTTATCAAACTTTTTCTTTCTTACTATCTCCTTTCTTCGATGACAAACCTCAATCTAAAACCCATCAAATTCTAGACCCGTAAAATTTTAAGCAATTTTTATAAGATCACTAAAGGGTTTAAACTTTAGACAACAGTGATAGTTGGAATATGTTTTACAGAAATTCTTTACTTTTAGCTTATTTATGTTCTTTCTTTGATGGAAATCTGTTTTTTCAACAATTTAATATTACAAGAATTTTAAATTTTATAGTTAAACATGCTATGTATCTAAAGGTAAACCACTGTATAATGCCTTCCTTATTCTCTTGCTGTGTACAATTTATTTATGTATAACGGGGTAATCTGATGCTATAACTGGATACAAAAGTTAAAATCCATTTAAAAGTAAAAATATTGCCACTATTATTTGGGGGTATATAAAAAGCCCCTTAAAATTAAATAATTTTAAAAAGATTATTAGGAGAACAGAAAAAGGATTTATTCAAAACAGAATTTCAGTTCCTAGTGTGGAAAATAAAGGTAAATATCAGAAAATAGATAAAAAACTTCTAACGCTAAAAATATTGTCAGAAATTCCTATCAGATAAACAAAGGCAAAATAACTGTGATACTGATATAAACTTACTACATATAGTAAGTAGTAAACCACCTATTCAGGAGCTGAAATTGTTAATAGGATGAACATATGAAAGTGCTAAACCAATAAAAGAACAAGAATTAATTCTGAGACTGACCTATCCTGCAAGAGGTCATTCCATTAAAATATGGGGAGAAAGGGATATAAAACTCCCTGAACTGAACAAAGAATTTGATCTACTTCCATCTTCAGATTCATGATGCTGAGGACACCCAGCTGCTAATTCTGACTCATAAACAACCTAAAAGGAGTTTATAACAAACCATCATTATTCATCATGAAGAAGTCGGAGTAATAACTATGCTACTGTAGTTTTGATGTCATGCATTTTGGCTACAAATACAGCTAGGAATTTGTACATTGGTAAAATTTATTTGTAAAACAAGGTTGAAATTAGGTTGAAATTAATTTGAAATATTTTTCATTGAAATGAAATCCTGACAGTGGATTAAATTTATTTATTGGTTTACTCTAACAATTTTAATTTTCTTTGTGTACTTTTTCTTAAGACTACAGACTAGTAATATTAAAACTCAAAATACGGAAGTGCTACTATTCCTCCTTCAGTTGGTATAAATGCTTGTATAGCTATTTTGATATTTGGAGAAATGCTGCTGTGACATACTAGGTCCACAAGGACACTCTGATCTTTGGCCATAACCAAGATTTGAATATGGTCATTGGTCATAATCAAGATTGCTCATTGTCTTTAATGTAGTGTCCCCAACACCCAGCAAGTTACCTCTTTCTGACTAAAAGAAAAGTTTAGAAATGGACATTAAAAACATTGAAATACCATTTCATGTTTCTTTAGGGTTGAATTTCTTTTTAGGGAAAAGGACTTGGCACTCAACAAACTAGAAAACTGCTGCTCAAATAGAGTGTCCTTGTCTGATTCTTCTTATCTGATCTAGCTGCTCACCAGAAAAACGTCACTAGGATTTCAGAAGATGGGTGCTTTTGTTTTGAAATGTCTTTCAAGGTAACTAGATTAAGTTATTAACTTTTCAGAGATAAAGCTCTCTTCTTTAAACTCAAACTGACATCCAGAATCCTATATGAGAGACTGAGTTACATGGTGAGGTGGTCAGGCACTTGAAGATGAGATCTAGGACTGTTTGCTTTCTAAATTGCCAATAACTAGTCAGAGGGAATCCAGGATACATAGAAAAGATAGGAAACCTGACTGCCTTTTGGGAAGTTAGATATCAGTGCTAACAAGAAAAGGAGATGCCAGAGTTCTTTAATAAAACAAATGTATTTAATAAGCCAAAGTTGAAATCCAGAATCTACAGAAATCCCAGAGAAATTTACCCTAAATTTCTATGAAACCAGAAAAGAAATCTGACAAAATCTAGGATGTCTTAGACCTGAGATAAACTCATTCTCTTAAAATTTCTGGTAAACTAACCACCATGCATTTTATTTTTCTCTCAGAAGTTTTTGGTGAGGGAGGAGGGAAGAAGATAAAGAAGTGTCATCCTCTCTCTCTCTCTTTTTTTTCCCCCTTTGGCTTGGCATTTTTCTCTATTTGCAGAAAGTGCAGATGTTACTGCTCCCGTTTAAAAACAGGGACCCTAACATTGTCCCTGCTTTGTGCTTTTCTTTTTTCCAGTGTAAGGTCATTGCTGTTAAGTGATTCACATTCACCAAAGTAATGCCTTGGTGACTGAGACCTTAAAAGATAAAAACAAAGCTATGCAGATCTTTATATTTTGAGGGAATAAAATATAGCTATTCTTTTACATTATATTAACCATCAAAAGTTTCATGCCATCTCTCCTGAAGACCAAAGGCAAGAAGTCACATCTTTAACTATGATGTAAATCTTCATAGCTCCAAGATAAACCCCTAGTACTACCCTGCTTTATACCACAGAGTCCAGCTGCTGGTTCCTCATGACCACATATAATTTTCTTATCTGACCAGAACACTTGTCTAATTCTTGTTTAAAACTAAAATACAGTCCATTAGAGATAAACTGAGACTGGATTATACTTCAAGTACCTGGAGCTGCTTTTTATTGTTAGTAAAAAAATCTCCTTACTCATTGACACTCCAAACAATGTCGATGTCATTTTTTTTTTACAGTTCATTCAGAAAGTTTTCATTGTAAAAGGTGATATTTCATGCACACAAATGTCACACAAATCAGTAGTGAGCCATTTTGTGATCTCTTTTCTATTAATTTGTTTTAAAAGGTGATACTTGATAATTATGTAATTCACAATGTCAGCAGCTATTGGTTCCAAGATTGATTTGATATTTAAATGACAATTTCACATCCTCTATCACACTGTGCCTAAACTTAAGCAAACTAGGCTTCAGTCCTACTTATATTAATGTTTTGTCATTGATTTGGGTGGAAACAAGGTTGGACTTTTTGTTCAGTCATTCTTTCTTAAAGAAATAACTTGTGTTTCACAGAGACACATAGATTCTATGCTATGGATAGCCATGGACATTAAGATCTATTGTATTGCTTGATTATTATCAGCCTCAAGTTCCAAATATTGTACAACAGAATAAAATTAGAAATGCCCAGCAGTGGACACTTTGACTTCTGTGCTATGCATGTCAGTTGCACCACAGCTTTATGTTAACATATTTGTTTCTTCTCTGAAAAAATACTAGTAGCTCAGGTTCTGTTTTCCTCAGGTTCCTCCAAGGCAAATTTGTAAGTTTGTGCTATAGGATATTCCTTATATTAACAATTATTTCCTTGACTAATCCTCAAAAAGGGTAGAAAATTACTTAAAAATTAGTGACCTTAAATTTGCCCCTCCAATTGCATTCTGTATGACATTTTATTCTAGTACTATATTTATATCCCCTTTTTGATTTTAAGTTTTTTGCTATATAGTATTTTAAGTTTAATCAAAAGTCAACTTAGAAAGGCCATTCTGCCTAAGGGATATTTTTCCATTAAATATTTGACATATTGGTGGCCTTGAGGGATTATTGGGTTTTGAAGAAATATTAACAGTTGGAAATTTGCATTTTAATACAGTTCTCCTCAACTACTCAAGCAATTTTATTTTTAAGACCTGTGACAGGCTTCAAAGCCTTAGTTCTAAAGCAATCTTGCCAAGTAGTAGCTAACATAATTTTACTACAAATGATTAAGTTTCCTAATAGGTTTTCCTTTTCAAAATCCTGTTTGAGGTTTCTGTGAAATCAATACCAAAACTTTGTGATTCATACAAGAACTAGCATTGCTAATTTGACTGAAACAGGAGGAACTGGAAAAAAGAAATAAATAGACCCTTAAACTCAAAGAAACAAAAGTAAAGACAAATAATAAAAATCACTGTCACACTATAATGTTGTTCTCTAAAACGAAGGAAGATGGAAATATCTGGAAATTTGTACCTATGATCAATTTCTTAAATTTATAACTATAAAATAGGACATCAAAAATTCTGTGTGGTTTACTGATATCAGAGGTATTCAGATGAACCAGATGCAGAAATAAAAGAGACATTCACAGTAAAAGCGGAATAGAGAGCACAGAGTAGGATTGCTGATGTCATCACTGTGCTCACAGTGTCTGCTCCAGCTGCCATCAAGAATTTCATAGTTGACGACAGTTTTGAGAAGGGGACTAACTTAATCTTTCCTCAAGTGCTTGTTTAAATTAGATAGATCCAAACTGACCATATGTAATTTGGATTATGGATTATTTTGAGAATGAAGTGTATTTTTCATAGAGCAATTTTATAGGGCAAAATTTGGATGATAAAGGAGTTAAGTTAGATCCATAAAATTTAGAGCACAGTTAAACTCAAAGGGCTGCAGAGTGGCTGAAGAAAGCAATAACAGTGATGATGAAGTTTTCAAAGGATCATCAAGCCTGAGCTATTCTAGGAGGAAAATGTGATATAATTTCCCTTTCAGGAAGCAAGAAAGCAGACTATGTAAATAAGCCTGATGATACAGTCCACTCTAACTGCTAGAACCTCAGATCAGGGCTGGAACTTATCATTATATCCCCAAATATTTTAAACAAAGAAAGTCTGCTTTCCATTTACAGATAGAACTTTACTAATATCCATAGTTAAAAAACAAACAAACAAACAAACAAACAAACAATAACAACAGCACCACCAGCACCACCACCACCAATAAAAAACAGTCATAGTCTCAGTGTAATTCAGAATCTCCCACTTGATTATTCTGTTCCTTTCAGTAGATCAAATACCAACAGAGAAGAGTTATTGACTATCACAGTGTAAATCATAATGGATGTTCTTGAAAAGCAAACCAAGACTATGTTTCTAAATGCAGAAGTTCACAAGCCAGTTCAGAAGTTGTCTTTTTCAAAATACTCAGGAGTTTAGCCCCAAAATAATGAGAATATTTTTAATAAATATATTTTGTGGGAGTGTGCCACTCCTGGTGTGAAACATGTAACATATATATTTTCTTTAGGTTAACTTATTTTCATTTCATTGTTTTTTTTTAACTGTCTCCTCTCCACTAAGAGTCCTTTCTGGCCTTGGCTTTGAGAGAGGAAGCCAACAGGT
This sequence comes from Crypturellus tataupa, assembly GCA_034781795.1. NCBI lineage: Eukaryota > Metazoa > Chordata > Aves > Tinamiformes > Tinamidae > Crypturellus > Crypturellus tataupa. Next base: position 57,186 of record JAWLRI010000029.1, on the reverse strand, counting down.
TAATGCTGTGTGATTACATGTTGCCAAGATTGACATCTTTTAATTTTCAAATAGTCTGAATGTCTACAGGGAGGTAGGGAAGAAACAAGTATGGAAGAAGTCCTTAAAAGGTTTAAGAGGTTTTGATCATCCTTTTGGCCCCATATGTTGTCATTCCCACATGGGAGAGGAGAGACTTTTACTGAGAAGGCTTACCTTAGATCATGACTTGAGATGGGTGTCTCAGAGGGCAAAAAATACTGTTAAAACGATTTAGAATAACATACTCATTAGGTATTTACTTTCAGAGGTCCTCAAAATTGTTTTATGTCTAAACAAAATTTTAAATTTAATTGCCCTATAATTATCCAGATAAGGTCAGAAAACAAAAACTCAAAGTATGGAGAAAATTAAAGTGTAGAAAGCTAAAAATTGCTTTTGCATGTGGGAACAGTCAGAATTATTCTGAAAGCCATGTAGGGCTCAGAAATAATAAGAGAAAGCTTAAATCTAACAGATTTACAGAAAAAAAAGAAGTGGAGATGAATGCACTTGATGTGGTGATATATGAATACTGTGTAGAAAGAAACATGAATTTCTACACTTCAATGTGCTCAGTAATACATCCCTATTCCTGCGACAGGAATTACCATATGGGGATTGTAGCTTCATTTTGTAGAGAGTTATGTACATATACCTTTCTTATATTTCCTAAAAAATGAATAAATTTCAATGTACTGGTAACTGAATACATCCCAGTCCTCCAAAACTTCCTTTTAAACTCATAACTGTGTAATGAAATATGTATTTTGTTAGACTTGCTAAGACTAGTGTGTGGATTCAAACACCTCAGGCAAATAAGATACACACATAGAAATATGATTACAGTTAGAGGTTGTAAATTTATTAACTTAATTAACATAATGATAACTGGAGAGATGCAAAACACCTATTTCACCCAATATCACTCCCTTACGGGAGGGCTCCAGAGTGCTTTTACCTAGGATATATCAATTGAGTTAATAACAAAATAAAAGCTTCATTTAGATTCCTCCCCAGCTGACAACCAAACCCTTTCACTTTCTTCATTTGCCAAAGATCAAGATGAAATGTCCCTCAGTCTATACTCAAAACTTTCCTTTACACAAGGGCTGGCCAATCTTTAATCATATGAAGTTGAGATTGCCCGAAAATGTTTCACCCTTAAAATACCTTGGACCTTGAACTATTAGGTACCGTAAGGTCCCCTATTACAAATTGACAAAAACTTCAAAAAAAGTATATCATGAGACAGCTGTCCCACTAAGGTCCTGTGAGCCTGCTAAACCTCTCAGATGTGAGCAAATTTAAATTAATAACTTTTTTTCTTTGGGACAAAACAGGAAAAAAAAAGTCACAATAGACTCAGAAAGCAAGCAACACTGACTACAAACCAAAAATACAGAAAAGATAGATACCAGACAGAGTCTACTTATTAAAAGCACTTAGGATGCCTGAGTTAATGCTAAAATTCAGCTCTCGTAATTGTTGAATATCATTTGTTAATGCAGCAAAACTGGAGTCATGACTGATTTTTCTTTCATCTAATAGGCAGCAGATGAAATATATTGTATCACTAACTTCTGGATTTGTTTTTGTTAAGAACATTTTTATTAAGGAAAGCCTTGATAATGTACTATGACAAGTTTCATTGGTGCTACCATCTTGGGAACTAAGTAATGGAACTAAAAATAAATAAAAATAAAAAAAATATAAAATGTTTCTTTTTCATGAAAAATGCTGATGCATCGAAACGGAAATTTCCACAAGAATATGCCATTTTTGTCATCTTTTAAAAAATCTTTTTAAAAAGAGGAAAGATTTCTCTACTTTAGCACTGAATTGCTTGTCAAACCTAGAAAAAAAAGTCTATCATTCCCAACAGATAGCAATGTACTGGCAGAATGACAAAGCAGATCTGATTGATTTGGGCAAAGGACTTGAACTTCAAACTCTTTCATCCCAGGGGAACACTACTTAGCCACTTCTTCTGAGAATAGGCCCTATATTTTCTCCATAAAAACCCTTGAGGAGTCTCAGTCTTTTCTTGATGTGGATTTACCATGGACTAAGTAATTTCTACCTAGTTATTCACTGCTTATGCCTTTGAGTGCTATTTACCAACATTTTTCCTTAATAACTAGCTAATATTTACAAACTTATTTCATAGAAAGCCTAAACTCACAGAGTCAACTGAAGTTTTCCTTCTGTGGAGTTTGGATTTACAACCAAATACCACAGGGCACTGAGGTTAAGCAAGACCTGAAAACAAAGACGTGGATTTTTCACCATAAGCAGGCAAATTAAGGCTTTTTCTCCAGGATAATTTAAGTCAATCTGTGGCAATACTCCATATTTCTATCCTCTTCCCCAATGTCCACTTTGCCATGTGCTCATTGGCTTTGTCCTGGGTCTAGTGATTGTCTGATCCTGTTGAGAAATCTAAAGTAGATAAACTGAGAAACCTAAACCAACAGGGAAAAAAAAGTGTAAAAAGTGAATGGTTTAGGTTTAACTATTTGTCTCCTCAATTTAAATAAAAGGATTTAAGAATTGCCTATCCAACTTTATCTCAAGTTTATTATTGAGCTTTCTCCAGGTTTTGCTAAACAGCTTTAAGACCACTTAGCTTTCTAAAATAGGTGTCCATCTCCTAAGTTATCTCATTTTTTTCTACTATCTGGGCCTGCATTTAGTACCATTCACTGGACTTGCTCTATGACTGGAATCAATGTTGTTTCAGAAAAGTTCTTGCATTTGTCCAGGCTTTTATGCCTTTGCATGAGCTTGAGGACAATATGGTCTAATGAGTAGGAAGTGGAAAGAGCATCGGTTCATAAATGAAAAATTCTTTAATCATTTAAGTAAGGCAATTTCATACTGTAACTCTTTATCACAAATGTTAGAGTTTTACTCTGGACACTTATTGATTTAGGCATAGGAGTCTGCATCCATCAAAAATATCATTGTCTTTAGTCTCCTCAGTGTCCCAGTGTATAAAAATTACATTTTACACTAAATTCTGATGATTTACAGTTCCTTTGGCTCCTCTTTAAATAGTTTCTATGTGGACATGATAGCTGTATTCTCCAAATGGTTTTTCATTCTGTAAACTGAAGGACATGAGGCTTCTGAGCATGTTAATAAAGGTCTGTAATGTCAATGGGTAGGTTAGGTTTGACAACCACATGCGTGAGGGTGATTCAGTAGGAAACAGTCTCTGATTTTCTACTCTAAGATGGACAACTTGGATTTGGATGAGTTTTCTCTTTGCAGGAGTTACTTTTGAAATGTAAGACATTGAGTTGAAAGGAATTTAATAAAGTGATTTACTATGAAAGGAATCCGATTCATCAGAATAACAATAATTTATTCCAGCTTGTTTGACACCATGCAGTGCAGATTTTAAAAATCTAAGGAATTTAGAAGTATTAGAAAAACCTAAGGAATCAACAAATAAAAATTCTGAAAACTTAGCAATCATACTTCAATTGACTCTAAAATGTTACCTGATTTTCTTGTTGAGGAGGAACAAAGAATGAACTTTCTACTTCTGCCACTTGGTCCCTAAGCAGTATACATGGTTAGAATGTTACTTTACAGAGGGTGCTCATGAGAAATCATATGTGTTTTGAAAAGTTAATTTATAGAAAAAAAAGTGAAGTATGCCATTTTTTTTCTTTTGAACACATTATGCCCAGTACTGCAGTGGAACACACACACACACACAGGTGGAAGAAGAAAAATCTTGAGTAGAAATTTGAAGATGTTCTGAGAATAAAATAAGATGCATAATTTAATGTGGCTTCAGGATAGCTCTAAGTTATATTCAAACAAATCATTATCTGTTCTGTTACAGTAGTGAACAATTCTCCTAGCAGCTACTGTATCTTACTGTATGTTGTATACAGAAAATGTTTTCTGTCATGAATGTATACAAATGGATGAAAAAGATCTTTATCTTTCCTGGCAGTATCCATAATGCAAAATGGTTAATTCTCAGTTGAAAGAAAAATTCTTTAATGTATTCAATCCTAGACTTTTGAGATAAAACAGTGTAAAGTAAGATGTAATGTGCATCAAAAAAAAGGAAAGAAAGAGCAAAAAAGGAGTTAAGATAGCAACGGAGAAGAGAAAACATTATTTAATTAGGTAAAAAGTAAAATATAAAAAGATGAAAAAAAGACAATAAAAGCTTAAGAAATCTATTTCGATTTTTTATAAAAATAAGAGAAATAAAAAACAGTGCATTTTAGTGGTGCTGGATGCTTTGGAAAAATCAAGATATTTTATTTTTCCAAATAAAAGGGCACAAGGGTACAAAAAAGAAATGACTATGTACATTTGTTATAGGTTATCAGACTTGGAATGGAAAAATCCTGCATCAACTCGTGAAGTATGAAAAATCAGAAAATACTGTATTCATGAGGGACTTAACAATAACCATTTTGAAAACCATTAGGTAATGAAGACAGTAAAACATCAAAGTAGTTCCTAGAATACAGAGAAGACAGCTTTATGATCCAGAAAGTTGAAAATCCATCCAGAGGAGAAACTGTCCTGGATCTACTTCTTCAACAGGGAGGAACTAATTGAGAACGTGAGTATAATGCAGATCTACTTGAATTACTCATCATACATATGGGATTGTAAGAAAGCAAATTCTGTTTAATAAAGAAACGTAAGAAGAAAGGCATATATCTGTGCCAGATTATCTACTCTTTTAGGGAGAAAGCGTGCACAAGCTCTAGGAACAGAATTATTGTACTGCAGATAAAAAGTTGTGCTGCAGAGCGGTGGGGCTTGACACATCACTGATAAACCAGTGCTAGAGGTCATTAGCACCAACTAGCTATCAAGTGGTTTCTTTACTGTAGTCTGCACTACAGTATAGAAATGCCAAAATTAGGTGGAGGCGGGTTAACTGGAAGAACAGCAAAGCAGCATGGAGGGATGATTAAAACTAATTCATGTAGTATCTGTAATTTAACTTGTTTAAAATAGTAAGAAACATATATCTATACTACAGAGTATACATACTACACTACTGTACACAGAGTGGAACACAAAAATGCTTTCTCCTGTCATCTGACCCAAAAGAATATACAGATGTGAAAGGAATAACACAATAGCAGAGTCCAGAACTATCAAGTTTTTGTGGAATATGATTTTCTCCAAGGATGTCTCCGACTGTCTGTTTTCAGGTTTCATTGGCTAGTTAGCTGTGTAGTCTGCACTGAGACTTGGCCCTCTTTCCTCTATACAGAATTCTCTAGTGGGGTGACAGGACAAAGGCCAGTTTACTATCATTCAGTAACCCTAATTAGCATAATAACAAACAATCATCTTTGAAAATCACCCAAGTTAAGATGAAAATGAACTTGAGTAATATTTTTGAGGAGGACGAGAGCCCAGCTATTCAAAGAATGAGAAATGATGTCGTACGTAGTTTCTTCCTTCATCTTCTTATCTGCTGTAACTCTGTTGTGCTCTCACCAATATCACAGGACAAAAACACGTCATTTTCCACCCCCTCAGCTTTGTGTCATCTGTAAAATTGACAGCACCTTTTCCCTTCCTTCAATATTCTTTTTTTAGTGTAAGTCCATCTCAGGGAAAGGACTGAGGTGCACCATGTGCCTGGCTGAGCCTGGCTGAGCGATCATAGATGACCATCGTGTGAGGAGCTTTGCTGTTATATCAGGAACAGTGATGCTGTAGCTGTAGCTTGGGACACCCCTCTGTATGCCTAAGCTGCTGACAGCAAAGTTGGAAGGCAGATTGTGGGACAGCTGTGATGTGTTTTTGTTCTCAGGCCAAGCAGTGACACCATCTACTCTGAGAGATGCAGTGGAAAAAGAAAGGAAATTCTAAGGAACTATCTAGTGAAATATTAAGAACAGATACTATTTACTGTGACTTTACAATGAAAAACTCCTTCAGATTCTATTTTTAAATATTTTTGATAATTTATTGAACATTTAGGCCATGCATTAGGCATTATTTTAAAAACATTTTTTTTTTTATTACCCCTTACCCACAAAGTTTTAACCCTGTCAAAAATTTGTTCTAATTATTCAATTGGTTTGACTAGCTAATTTGGAAAGCCAAATCTGGCAGAAAAAAAGTGAAAGAAAATCACCCATTTTTCACTTTTTGCCTCAAGCATGTATCTATGAATGATTCATAGCACTGCTTGTTCTGTGACAGACTCATTATTAAAAGTTTATTTAATTATCAATACTGTGCTCTAATCTATTAAGAGGATCATATTTTATATTGACTAGTACTTGTGAATGAAGTTATCTCTGTCATTCAATCCACTTGGAATCCTGAACATCTGTTTCATTAAGCTGATAGAGTTTGTTATCGACATGTTTAATGCAATATATATTCCAAGAACATATTGGCAATTTTCTCCATGTGTTAAGAAAACTCTCTGGTATAGACTAGCATATGTAATATTATGAATCCTTTTTGTTGCCAGGATGATTTTTAGGCTCAAAAATATGGAGTGATTCTACCACAATACCCACTCTATAGTGCTGGACTAGTTTATTTCATTCCTATTTTCATTGTAAATGCATGACAAGGAACACAATGATCGCAGCATGTAAATTATATCTGGACACAGAAAATAAAGGGATTTATTATCTGCTGTTAATGCTTAGTTGTTTTCAGTTTGCCTAAATACATTAAAAACATATTATGATATTATGCAAACACTAACATTAACATATTTTAATGCGTGTTCCTATTTTTTCTTCATTTAATTTTCAGATTAAAATCCATTACCACTACCAATGTTTTATCTCTTTTGTGCTCGAAATTGAATTCTGCATTATAGAAGGTGGATAATGTTTAATAGGAAAATTAGAAATATTCCAAAATAGAAAAGGCTTATTTTATTTTATTTTTGTTCTATTTAAGATTGTTGTCATGCTTAAGTGATGCTTTCTGCTTATTTTTATTATTCTCAATACTTTTATGTTGGAAAATATCCAGGTGAATAATTACCTTTTTCTAAATAGAAGCTCCAAATGGAATCTAGAAATTTTCCCTAAAAATCTGAAGTATAATTCCAAAAGAATACTTTTACATATTTCTTAAAATATACAGAAAACAATGAAATCAATGGACTTTTTAGTCACTTCAGTGGGGAGCTCTGAATCTGGTTGCCAAAATATTTTACATTTTTCAAAATCAACATTTTGTCTATATTTAAGGTTCCTTTCCATGACAAGGTGATTTTTGTACCTTGCTATTAAACATTTTTCTCTCTCAAAGTTTACAGATACGATCTCAGCTCAGCAGATGCTGTCATAAAGTTGATTTTTTTGAGACTTGAAAACACAGAAGAACAAGAATTTATGATGTTTTCATGTTTCAAGCATTCCGAGTGTTTTTTTTTAATTTATCTTTGTACCAGCTTGGCAATGGGGTGATTGACACACCATTAAAGAGAGGGAAACACAAGTCTAGATCATTATATACTTCTTGGCAGGTTGGATGATCTGCAAAGTTTCAATTTAATAACTATCAGAAACACAGCTCTTCATTTGGTATTCATTAGTCAGTCTCATGGTGCATCACGTGACAGCCTTTAAAGTACGAAACAGAAAGTTTGCAAATAGTCAACAATTAATATACAGTTAGAAATACAGACAGCTTTCTGTTCAGATCACTACTGTCTTGCTCAGTAAAGCCTAACAACAGTTATAAGAACTGTTGATATGACTGAATTTTTATTTTGTTCCCTCTGGGCACTGGAAGATATCAATGAAAGATGTATTGTTTCATCAATCTTAAAAATGTCTATTTCAAGATACTCACCGAAACTCAGTGGGTAAGACAACAATGCCCCTAGACAACTTTTTAGTATACCTCTGACCATGGAAACTAAACTGCTTCCAGGCACTTTAGAAGACAGTTTTAGAAATGTGTAGAATGATTAGATTGGCTCTAAAGTAAGATAACTGACCAAAATTAAAGACATCCAAGCCAGGTTAGCTAATAGTCTAAAAAACAGAAGTTTAAAAGGGTAAGGAACTTGACTCCAAGTTTTCCTCAATCTAGCTGTGTCCATACAATTTGTAAGTAAGTCCATCATATTTGTTCTCTCATGGAGACAGGGACCATTTATAGGCATGTCTCATTATTAAAGCTGCCCAAGAATTCTCATTCTAGCTATTTTCATTTTAACTGAAAGTTTTCAGTTTGGGAATGTGAGTCTGTGTAGTGATATAAGAAGCCAAATTATCTCTGAATCTTTTTCAAAAGTACTGTAAGTTCAAGCAATTAAAGGCATCATCAAAAAACAAGCATTACATTGACTAGTAACTTTAATGTGTTTATTTTTATGTTTATCAGTGTCTCAATGCTGTGTACAAATTTATAGAGGAAAATAGAACCTAAACAAGAATCCAAACCCCATAAACACAACAATCCTAGTTGTTATAATGGTAGAATAATCTATATAGAAAACCATTAAATGATAATGACAGATACAGGAAGGCACCATCTTTCCTCCATTTCTTCCTCTGAAAATTAAAATCCTTTTAACATTCACATCATCATAACCTCGCCAAGCTCATCATAAGAGGCAAACATCGAGCATGCTAATATCATAAGAAACCATATCTTACCAGAGCAACAGTTGGCAAACTTGGTCAATGAAGCCAGCACAGTCAATCTCTTCCTCATCTGTCCCACGGAGGATACCAAAATTCATGGACCACCGTCATCCTTCCTTTCAACGGTACCTCATTCATTGTACCTAATGCCAGAGTGAAGTAATGTAGGTGAGGCAAAGCAACAAAGATGTGTCAAAACAGATTCGCTTGGACAGCTTATAAAAATCAGCAGGAGAATGTTTTTAACAACAAGAAGAAGAAAAAACTTTTCCTGATCCATCAATTCTGAATCTCAAGGAAGAATCACAACACATGTGCAAAGACAAGCCTCTAAATTAAAATGATAACTCTGGAACATCAGTTCATTGGCCTAATAGTGATACTGGTTTTCTGACACTGCAGTCTTTCCCTCTGTCACTTCTCTTGCATTCTCCTTTAATACTTGTCATCTAGCTCATCCTTGTAAATCATTCACTACACTGATTTAAATTCAAACTGGTTTGAAATTGCTATTTATTTCGAATTTGTTGTTGTTTTGCTACAACTAGGGAAATATGAGTTGGAAAGTTGTTGCTATTTACAGCTACATCATCTGATGCACTAGATGATGTTACCTTCCTCTACAAGGAAGTGACATTTACCTGTCACACACTTTTTATAATACTGGGAGTTTTGGGGTACCACTACTAACACAAAATTGGGAAAGAGATATCAAGAAACAACTACTGGAGGTACACAGTTTGATGCAAAGTCCTTCTTCCAGCAGTTGGAAGTTTCACAGCCAGCTGTGAGATGTGAGTACTCCCAGTGCCACCAGCATTACCTGGCATTAGCAGCAGTTGATGCAAAAGATGGAAGGTTGCAGGTGGGAAGGAGACTGAGTGTTTAGTTGGGGATTAGCTATTCTCACCTGAATACAATAGATTTTTTGGGGGTGGTGCATGCTTAAAAGTTCTTTCAGATGTTAGCTAGTGAGTTTGGAGGGTGGAGAAATTATGTCACTTTTCCCCACAGCATGAGATGCTTCCAGATTATCTTGCTTTCTTAACCTTCCCTGGATGGGATATTTGCCCTCTGGACCCAATGCCCGGTTATGCCTTTTAATCTTAACACTTAACATTTGTTCATTTTAATGAAAGCTTTCACGGGTTTCAAAGCCCGCATTTGCTGCTTTCTTCAGTGACTCCTGTGCACTGGCTCACAGTGCACTTCTTGGGCTGTGTATGGACCTTGTAAAGCTTCTCATAACGTATTTCAGGAATTATTCTTATGGCAATTTTTTCTGTTATCTGCCTTGAGGTAAAATATATTCTAAAAGGAGATATTATTATGGGGATTGAATTTGCTACCTCACATTATTATTATTATTATTGTTATTATTATAATTGGTTTCCTGGTTTGACTTCACACTGGAAACATGAGCTATGTTTCAAAATAACCAGACTGTTTAGGCATGTTCTCCAAAGTTCTCCTGGAAAAAAAAATGTAAATTTGTATTTGTGTAAAACAAAGAGAAAATATTTGGTGAAGTATGCTTTATCTTTGACACAAAATAAAAATGCTACTTTTATTTTTTTCCCACTTAACTTATTTGTTCTTTTTTTGAACAATGATCCAGAACCTGCTTTTTAGTCAGATTATAACAAAAGTAAGTCTTTTTCTGAAGCAAAATACATTCAAGTAATACTGTTTTCTGCTAAATTTGCCTGAAACAAAATATATGTTGCTATGTGTTAGCAAATGAATCATCAATCTTTCTCACTTTTTTGATGATAAAATTTTCCTTGCAATGGAGATAAATATTTTTTGGCACCACAGGAATTAATATCTTCAATTACTTTAAATAGATATGCTCTACCAGAACAACTACAGTAGAGGTTGCTGATTCAGCAGAGCATGTAGGGTTAACTAAATGCTTTGCTTCAGTACATTTATACATATTAAACCCTCACTTATTTCAGTGAGCCATTTTTGATTAATGTTGCTATTTCTGTTTGATGGCTTTGCCGCAAGGTTTTTCACTGTTTTATGAAACATAAACATTGCTACTTAAGTTAGTTTGATGGATCAACTCCCGAATCAGGTAGTTGTAATGATTTACAAATAACTTTTATTTTGGACTTTTAAATATATTTGATGCACCCTTTAACAGTGATGCTTAATCTGTGAATCTACTGCCACTTCTCTTGTAACGTATTGACCTGCTCATGTTATTCTCATGTGTTTGTTTGTTTGTTTGTTTTTGCTTTGAGGGGGGCAATAGAAATTAGGAATTTGGTATGTATTCAGGAAGATTAAACATGGCAGTGAGTTTAATTTTGGGAAACTTAATTAAAGTTGTACTGTGCTTGTATGAAGAAGTAGCTGCAAAATATTATGGTGAACTAATTACTCTTTGTGATAAACTTGTGATATGTGAATTGCGATCTGTATTTCTGGAGAAAATAAATAGAAGCTGTAATGCAGCAAACAGAGAAATGATCTGTTGATTTTACGTAAAGTAGATGGTACTTTCTTCTGGACGACTACAAAGGAGGTGTTCAGGAGTTGATGGTTTCAGTAAGTTCTCCTAGCAAATGGGTGTATAGTTACCTTAGAAACACATTGTGCATAATATATTTATGATTCTGCTAATTTCAAAAGAGCTTATCAATATGTTCGTAGAAGAACTGATTCTCTATCACTCTTTTCAGAAGGTGAAACAAACCACAAAACAAACAAACAAACAAACAAACAAAAAAAAACCCACAGAAACTCAGCCTCTTGTTCAAAAGTTGTTTAAGCAGGATTCAAATTGAAAATTGGCAACATGTAGATTTAAACAGATCATCTCATTCTCAACTTAAAAAAATGGGAAAACTATTGCTATTCCTTGTGGAATGAGATAATGATTGAAAGCAATTAAAATATTTTTTTTTTGTTTCACCAAAAAAAAAGACATTATGGAGAAAATAAATCTGTGACAGTTTACCTCAGCAAGTGCCAGAGGAACAAGGAGGTTAGCTGCATACAGAGATAAATACAACTGGCAACTAAAAACTACCACAAATATAATTAATGTGGAAACAGAATAGTAGTAATAATCAGAGGCATTAAGCCAAAATCAAAGGAAAAATGAAACAGTGCTTCCCTCTCCTCCTCCTTTTCTCAAGAAATAAAATCTTAGCTACTTGCTTTTCATTCTAAAGGTAATATATTGATCAAATGAACTAACATGAAATTAAAATTATAATAATGGAGAGCCTAAAGGATATCATGATCCTCAACAGCAAGAGAGAACAAAAAGGAAAAGAAAAAGAAAGGTCCAAATATTTCCTGAATAAACCGTAGATGGTTTTCATTTCTGTATTCAATCAGAGATCCGTGAGCCTTATGAGCCTTTCAAATTCTGCTCCTCAGCCTATGTCATTCATAACTCTACCATAATTTGATTCTCAACCCTCCAAATGGCTGGCTTTAATGGTTACCTATGCAGTCAGTCAAACACATTTCAACTAAGATATCAACTTTGGAATGATGGTGTCCTTCATAGCCAGGTATTTTTCAATTTGGTGAGGATCTGCTAATGCTTTTCAAAGGAAATATATCCATATCCAATTGTTACACAATCTCTGTCTTTTAAGATGATATGATGAATCAGAGACTAAGGCTTTTGTGATATTCACCTCTGTCATCCTCCTAGAGGAAGAAATGATTTGGCTGCTAAGTCTATTAGCAGACTAATGTGCACATTTATGTTAATAGCACGTGTTGCAAAGGGTTGAATAATCTATTGATTTTCCTTAGTTGAACTACTTATTTTTCCACTTATATCTGTTTACAAACTCTGTGTTCTAGTTTGTTATAGTTTCCTGTGCTGTTCAGTGAGCTGTTGCTTGGAAGGACAGGGTAGTGAGGTGAAGCATTACCCAGAGTGGGTGATTGGATTACAGTTAGGCTCCATGTAAATTTTTCATCTCAAACTCAAAAGTTTATCTTTACACCTCAGCTCTGTATGATTCCTACAGTGTAGAAAGTGCTTCAGGGGAGCAGCTTAGTTAGCCTCTCCTGTATAGCAAAGAAAGACAAATAGGATGAAAAATTACCTGGAGTAGCTCCTGGCATCTTAACCATGAACAACGTTCTTAGGGTCTCTACTGCAGGACACAGGTCCTCTGAGGTAGGTCATGAGTTCCTGATCTCATGAAGAGGCAAAGGCAATTGCTTAATGACTGGCTTGTTTTGTAAGGAAACCCAGACCTGCATGTGGGGAGGAGAGCAGGATGCTCCATGGCAAACCCAGGGGAGAGCAAAGGGCCTGGGGAACACTTGCGAGCTAACCGGGAAAAAGCCAGAGTGAGCTCTACCATGCTCTATAGGGGCCTGTTCTTCCTAGAGACTTGAAAACCACGAGTGTTTTCTTAAGAAAGCACATATATGTTGAGTATATACAACTGTTGCCAGGGGAGTTTATCTACAGTTTTCATGCACAAAGCCACAGATGCAGCAGTTTTTACACTACAATTCTGCCTCATGCCCAGATATAGGGCACAGCTGGTTTTGAGTCAAATATCTGTAACCAATATACTAAGTGAGGAGCATTCCACTTAAAGGACCTTACTGAGTATTTCAGAGAAGATACTTGCATCCTCATTTTTCTCAGGTGTTCTCCAGGATTGCATGTTTTATCATTCATTCAATAGCACTTAGAGCATTTGGAAAGCACAAGCAAATAGTCAATTGCAATATTGTGAAATTGTGTAATATAGTCTGCATATCATAAGTATCCAGAAGAATTAGCGAGTCTGAGAGAGTTGCACAATTCCATTGTGACTTTATTATTTAAGGTTATACCTTAGTGTGATAGCTTTAATGTTTTAATAGATCTGAGAGAGAAAGCATATGTAGCTAATGATGATCTGATTAAATTTATTTTACTGGAGCTTTGAAACTTATAGATTATTTCTTTCTTGTGGCTTTTCTACTAGCCAACTTTGTTGAATCTGGTAAAAAGCATATTCATATTTTAAGTCAAAATGTGGTGGTAATATTAACAATCAGATACATATTTTTCTGCCAGTATAGACCCTATATACCCTTTGGATAGAATATTTGGCAATCAATCAGAAGCTCAGATATATCTTTTTTTTTTTTAATAATAAAATGCTAATTTGTAATACAAAGCAAAATATTTCCAAGTTTGGAAAAGATATTAAAATAGTTTTGAAAACAGAGACACAGGTCTTGATGCTCTTATTTCTTGGCATGGTTGACAGAATAACACATGTGACAGTCAGTTTGAGTGATTTTTTGAGGGGACAGGCTATTATTTTTCTTAGGGTATCATGAAGGGTAAGTGATTTCTCTTGTAACTGCAGGGCAAGTTTTGTGGAGATACATGACCCAAGCCATAATAAGAGTCAGTGAAGGGCATCAGTGTAGGGAAAAGTAGCCTTTATTTTCCAAGTTACAGGGGATTACAGATGAGTGGATTAGAAACTTTTTCTGATGCAATACTTATAGATAGTGTGTTTTACTTGCAGTGCAATGCATGAAGTGAATCTTTTTTTCACTCTGGGACACTAGAAGTGATTAAATCAGTCTCAACACTCGTGAATTACCTTATACTTCTGAGAGAGAATTCAATGCAAAGCTTATACTTCCTGTATTTACTGCAAGAAAGAATTACAGAGAATCAAGAGGGATGAAGGATCATGGCAAATTATAGGAAGAAGGGTCTTTTTCCTATAAAAGTGCTTCATTAATTTATTTCTTTGTTATTACATTGATAAATGCATTCCTTAAAGGCTATTTTAAGTTTTTTTCCGATTTGTCATTTTTGTTTTTAGAATGTTTTCAAACCTGTTTAAATTCTAAGTATACAAAAAGCTATTATTACTTGCTATTTGTATTTTTCAAGATATCATTGTTTACCTTGCAAACGTTATTTTCGTATAGTCTTTTCAAAGCCTGTAATGCTTATTAGTATATAAAAAATGTAACATTGATTCTGTAAATAAGTTCTCCTAAAAAGAAGGAACACAGTTGATAACAATGTGATAATACTTGTAACTGAAATAAATTTGCCTTCAGAAAAAACATAATTTGCACAATTAAATTGAACAATAGAGTGTTCCGTAATTAGGTGCCATACAATGCAAGTGTAACCATCCTTAATATTAGTAGTATGCAAGCCTTTTAGACTTCATTAAAGAGTTTCATTGGAACATATGAATAATAGGATTAATATAGCTACAGGCACTGCTGGGTCAGCTGGCTATAGATCAATCCAAAACGTAGAGCATATTAAAAGGATTATAGATTAGCAATTAGATGGCTTTTTCATGAGCAAGGAATAGTACCTCAAGCTTTGCCAAAGGTTAACAGAGATAGGATGTCGATTTTTCCAGTTTATAATCCAGTAAGAGCCTTAAGGTGAGGGAAATTATGGCATTTTCAGGCTGATAAGAATGATAAGAACAAAACACAACAAAGCTTTTAGCATCAGTGACTTGGCTTCACAGGCAAACCATTTGCACAGAAAGTGGAGGATTGAAATACGCAGTGTTACTAAATGTATCTCTAATTAGGAAATCAAATGCTGAATTTTCCAAGAGGTCATATGCAGTTCTTCAGCCCTTGTGTACAGCATTCAGTTTGAAAACATTTGTTGCATTTCAGAGAACACATAAATGAGTTCTCTAATTCAAACTCCAGAAATCAATGCTGAGCGGTGCTAACGCTAGACAATATTGGAATTATAGTTTGACACTTCTTATTTGTCAATAACACAGATAGATAAGATTTTTTTTTGTAGTTTCCTGATGAAATATTGGATAGCAATACTGGTATGTTTTCAACCATATAAAGAGAATGTAGTATGTGGAATCAATATATATCGATTACACTGGGAACTGCATCTCAGCATTTCTAAAAATCAGGTCACTTATTTGGATACCTACGTATGCTTTTACTTCAGACACCTGGCTTTGAAAATATCGGTGTGTATATATAAAAGGACACAGTATATTTGTGAAGAAAGATGAAATGAACTTTCAAATGGGAAAAAAAATAAAAAT
>JAWLRI010000029.1:0-41377 GCA_034781795.1 Crypturellus tataupa | reverse complement strand
TGTGTATATATAAAAGGACACAGTATATTTGTGAAGAAAGATGAAATGAACTTTCAAATGGGAAAAAAAATAAAAATGTAAGAAAACAATGAATAATTTGTTCAATTGTTTTTCCGCCCATGAATGTCTTTAAGCAGTTTGAGACTCCTTTATTATTAAACTCTCTTGTAATCTTTATACGAGAATTTTGAGACAGAGGATTGACTGCATCTATTTGTTGCTCTGATAGAATGGTATCGGTGAGTTTGTTGGCTTTAGAGGTAAGCAAACAAATTGCAATAAGTGTTGTCTGGATAATATTTCTGCTAAGGAATAAAGATCAAATTTTAAAGAGCATTTGCTAAGAAACAAATATTTTCACAGCTATTGCAAAAAAAATCTAGGTATTTATTGAGAAATATTATCTTTTGAGAGATTAGATCTCACGATTGTGCAGATTATGGCATATTGTTTCTGATTTTTGAATAATAAGAAATATCATAGTGAAAGAATGAAGATAGAAACTATTGCAAACTTTTCCAGAAATTCACTTTGATACTGCATGAAGCCATATTACTATCTCTATATCAGCAGTCTTTGTGTAGATCCATGGGTTGAATCAAAGCTTTAAAACTAGTTTTCCCTTCTCATTTTCTCATTCTTCCAAAAACAGTAGATTTGTGTGGACCGTAGTTCAGTAAGGAATTTTCTGTATCATCCAAAGCCTTTTTTTTTTTTTTTTTTTTTTTTTTTTTTTTTTTAAAAAATTTGTTTTAGGAGCATCTATCTGAGGACCTGATGAAACTCTGTGACATATATTCAATCTTTTATTCTGAATGTTTATTTAATTTGCCAACTGGCATTTTCTTATTCTCATAAATGCCTCAATTTTAAGCACAGAAAAGACCTAAAGGATACAGGATCATATACGCTATCATTCTATATATTATAAAATATTTGAGACACATATATTCATATGTATATGTGTATATGTATGTATATGATACTACATGATATTGTGCACACTATTATTTTCTAATACATGGAATATATAGTAATATTTTAGTATCAGCTAGCTTCCATTTAGAACATAGAAAAAGGCAATATTTTCTATTTAAAAAGTTTCAAGAGTGTATTTCTGACTTAAATCTGTGTAATTACTACTTTGATTTTAGATAAATTATACTGGAAATTTTATGAAGTACACGTTTTTAATTACACTTCTTTTCAATTTAGTTGAATTGTGG
Organism: Crypturellus tataupa; assembly: GCA_034781795.1. Lineage (NCBI taxonomy): Eukaryota > Metazoa > Chordata > Aves > Tinamiformes > Tinamidae > Crypturellus > Crypturellus tataupa. The sequence continues at coordinate 40,151 of JAWLRI010000029.1, read as the reverse complement.
CAGCTGCTCTGATTTTGACAGACAAGAAAGGAAGCACTTGTGATGCAATGAAAGCAATGTCCATGACATTAATTGCAACTTTTGTTGGAAAATGTCATAAATTATATTCGAAATAGGATCCAAACGTAAGAGATCTTCACTTATTTTACTTCACAACAGAACTCTGAAACATTATTTTTGCATATGCTAGTCATTTCAGCAACTGTAGACACTGAAATAGCTAGCAGTCATCAGGAAATGCCTAAAATGTCAGACCAACCGTTCGCTTTATCAAACACTGCTCTTGGCATTGATGCTACTCCTGACATAGGTACTGCTCCTTGGTGAGCAGAGGAATAATTATTTTCCTATTAATACAAGAAAAAAATGGAAACAAAGAAAAAAATGACACTCCATGATCTTTAGGACTGTTTAAAAGATGTGATAAAGTTGCAGTTATTTTCAGAATTGAGATATCTGTATCTTCTGTCAGGAACAAAAAATATATACGGTAAAGATAGAATTTTCTTAAGCTCATAAATAGCATAGGAACAGTAGGCCAACTGCTTTTCCATGGGATGTGTGCTTCTAAATTAACTTTGATTCAGACATTTTAGAGAATTTAAGTACTTGAAAGCTTTATTTTCACATACTATGCTTTTCAGCTTAGGTTTTATTATTTTAATCCATTAATAAGCTGGATACTTTTGTAAGCTTCACCATAAATCCTTCTACTTGGGTTCTCACATACATATATATAAGTCTGTCCCATAAGGAGAGAAAATCTTACCTGGAATGTGCTGTGGTCTTGCATGGGAATCCAAGGGAATTAAAAATGGTAGAGGTTGTCAGGAATGGCAGAGCAGCCAAGTTCAAAACTGCAGCTTTGGCCATAGTTGACTGAGTCTTTAAAGCCAGAGGGAATTATGTTGTTCCATCCTTACAACATTTGTTGCCATCTATACACTATGAGTAATAAGGAGAATGAGACTGGGAAAGAAAAATGTCAAGAAATGTAAAGCTGGGACTTTAGCTGTTCAAAAATTGTTTTCAAATCTGAATTGAATTTAGAGAGCATTATCATCTTGGGAAGGGTGATGCTGGGGACATAGAGACAAGGCTAAGCTTATAAAACTGCTATAAACAAGCAGTGGTGGCCTTCACCTAGTAATTCAAAATTATCAAGTATTCTCCTCAGATATACGTCACTGCGACTTACAACTCAATGCTCAAGAGAATTTGTCAAATCTATCCACCCTTCCCACAGCATTCAAGGATTCTTCATGGTTAGCTGCATGTTTTGCTATTTTTTAGTAATTTGGACATTAAAAAGGGCCACAGCATTAACATCCCTGGGCTACACAGTATCTTGGTGTACCATGACTACCACATGGGGGAAAATTTAAGGAACTGAGGTTGCTGGAGTTGCTTATTGCTTATCTTTCAGTGCATTATATCAGAAGACCTTTGTCTCTATTTGCATTTGGCTTCATCATTTTCTTCCTTGGCAGCTCATATTAATGTCTTTTTAAACTGTCATCTCTTTCAATTACATTCTGTAGAGACTTCCGAACCATGGAGGTGAGCAGGGGGAAAGTCCCTCTGTCAGCTGACTTGGAACTACCTGTCCCTTCTCCCTCTTCAAAGGACAGTTTCTTTCCTGTTGCCACAAAATGAACAAACTTTAGACAAAGACTGGAGCATTATAGACTAATATATTAGTCCATGCCATATCAGCAGGATAATAGAGCCATATACTAAGGCTTAAAATTATTAATTTGTGAGCAGGTGAAAGCAGAAATAAATACACTGCCTTATCCTCCCTAGTAATCAGTACATTTCACCATCTAGATAAAGGCTTCTCACATAGACTGACTGCTCTATATTCCTCCTTCACATGTGAGTTTGCCTAAAGGGAGTTACAGCAATTTGCCAGCCCTTCCTCCCCCAGGTCATTTTCCATCACAGTGGTTTCCGACAGAAGGCCGTCCTTCGCAGCACAGCATCCTGCGGAACGTGGCACTGCAATTCTGTGTTACATCTACTGCGGGTCAAATATAGCTATCCTTTTCCTTGGAGCAGATCATTTCATGGCCTCTTCAGTTACTCAGAGGATAATATCTCCTTTAGGAATTTTCTCAATAATTGACTGAAAGACAAAACAAAACAAACTCCACCTAACCAGGAGAGAAAACTGCCACCAGAGGAGGTCTAACAGTGACTGTCCTTCTCTGCAAAGCCTCTTACTAAATGTTTCCACTCTTCTCTACCTTCCTAGAGTTAGTGATAGCAATGTGCTGTTCGTGGTGTGTTCTCCATTTCCCCAGCAAGGCTTGTTTTACATGCTTATAGGCTACCAGGAAAGCAAAGTCTATAGCAGAAGTAACAAGAGAAGGTAAGGCTCTGGAGAGGCAAACAGGTCGAAGAAGTAAAGAAGAACTGGATAGCAAAAGGATCTGAAAGAGCAAAGTGAGCTAATTGAAAGTACAAGTAGTATATGATGGTGGCTGACAGCCACCAGATACAGTTCATAGTTCCGTAGTGAAAAGTTATGTTGTTGTTGAGTATGTGACTGAAACAAGACAGAGGTTGCACAGTGGAATTCTTCTCAGTGGTCAGAGAGACACAGACCCAAGGCCTCCGAGAGACTTGCAACCTCTCTGAGCAGCTCAACAGCTCTGCTGGTGCCTTGAGAGCCTGCAAGTGCCGTGACCAGCACTGGGATGCAGGTGTGTGCTTGGCATTTTCTGTTGTCATTACAAAGAACTGTGTTTTTCATCCTTCACTCTTAACCGCCTTTGCTGGCTGCCCGCTTGTTGGCCTTGTTAATAATCAATCACATTTTATTCATTTAACCTTTGTGTGTATGCCCCCTGCCTCATGCTTCTTCATGACATGGTAGATGGCACCACTTGAACTGTTTGTTGGCTAACAAATGCACACTGTGCTGCAGCTGTTCTTGCTGAGCAGGCGCTGGAGCCACTTTAACTGCTTTTTTACATATTGATTGAACCCTGCTTTCCAGCATATTGACTGCCACAGACAATGTTCCTCACTTACCATTATCCCCCTCGTTTTCTTTCTCCCTTATCACCATTCCCTTAAACATTGATGTTCATCTGGTTTCTCCGGCCCTTATGTTTATTCACCATCTGCATCTTTGTTTCATTCTCATACTTTTAAATTAACCACATATAGTTCTTTTCCTTTTTTTTTTCTTTCTTTTTCTTTTTTTTTTCTATTGCTTGTGAGGAACATTTCTTCTAACCATCAGTATGACCAGTCTCAGGAGTTCATCATTCAAAAACTGTGAGTCAGCCTCTCTTTTCCCTGAGATCAGGATAGCGATCTGCAAGAAGGACCTTTATCTTTCAATTGTTTCCTAGGCAAATAAAAATAGACCCCTTGTCTTTTAGGTTGTGGATAAAACCTACAGAATTGTGAACAAGATATTCTTCACAATTGTCAGGAAAATAATTTTGTTAAAAAATAAAGGACTAGTTTTCACTAAATAGCATGAATATAGCATCAGAAGTTTGAAAATAAACATGAGCAGAGATAAATACAGGATGCAGCACAGAGGAGTATTGAGATGGGATAATCAGCAGGAGATTATACTGAAGATGCCAGGATTATAAAATGATAGTCTTTTAATGGAATTTAACTTTGGAAGTTGGGCAAAAACAGTTTTAGGGATAAAATGATACCAGGAGAATAAACATCCAACATATCTAGGACACTCTGTATACAGTATGTCTGGATGTTATATGAGGACCAACAAAGAAAGTTCTTAACTGATATAAAAGCACGCTGGGAACTGTAAGCCATAGCCTCAAGTGGACTCTAGAGGACAAGGAAGAAACTGTTAGCATCATTCACCGTCTGGCAAAGAGGAGGGAACTCTTGGCCTCACACTCCTCCTAGGGAAGTACTCAGGATGTTGATGACCTGTTCCAATCCCTCACTCCTGGCTTTGAGGAAGACTGATACTGTCTGATGTAGGACTTAAAAGAGACAGAGGGAGAGTGAGCATAACACCAGAGAGAAAGGATTAGATCCTAGAAAAAGTGTTCATGTTTTAACTGGATTATTATTGATTTTTTTTTCTAAAATGAGAGAATTTTCTTATTTCTTTTTTATTTCTCTCTCTTTTTTTTTATTTTTATAGTAATTAGATCTGGGCTAATAAAAGCTCTTTAATTAGATTCCAAAGAATGCAGTTATACTAACAATAAATTCTTAGTTTTAAGGTGTTCTTTGCTCATAGGATTTTGAATGTAATAGCTAACTCAATCCTTTTTTGAGTGTAAGACTTCTGAGTGTAAATGCCTTCCATGGGTCCCTCTCAGTCATGTCCTTGAACCAAAGAAATTTGCATTTAAATTATGAAAATAGGCAACACTTAATCCTGATTTTGTCTATATTTTTTTTTCTATTTATTCACCCTCTTTTCAGTTCTTGGCTGTAAATTATTGGCAGTTTTCTGTTAAAATGGTTTCTGTGGAATGGTAGCTACAGGGAAAGATATTTTCATTGTGGAGATTGATTGAACATTTTTCTCCATTTGGGAACATCAAAATAAAAGTTGTCTTGAATTTAATTGTCTTAATTTTAAAATGTAATCAACATGTTTTATTCTTGGGCAAGAAATACCACATTGTGACAATTAGAGTTTTGGAACATTATGTTCTTATTTTTCCTGTTGTCTCAAGTTTTTTGTCTGAACCACACATAATGTATCAGTCTCCTGCCTTTCCATTTCCAAACATGCTATAAACTTAGTCTTTCTTAAGAAGTATAGTTTGACCAGTGTGCTCAGTTCATAGGGAGAAAAAACATTGGACACTCAAATGCAAATGTATAGGAAGATTTTTGTCAACTAGTTCAGGGATGTAACAAGACAAGGTGAGGGAAATGATAAAGACAGGACAAGGAAGAAGGTGTCCTGCTGGAGCTCTTCAGTCATATATGCTAATTCCAAGATTAGAAGAGGGGACAAATTTGCCCAAACCATGAATATTTGAACCAGCATAGACTATATGGAATAAGGAAAACAAGGAAAATATGTATTCACTTATTCTAAACCTTTAAATGAAAACCTAAGCTTTGAAGGGTAGAATCATAGTTTTGGAACATTACAAGCAATGCTCTCCTGCTAAACATCGCATTGCATTTTCCATTTCTCGCGCTGTTCGCTCAGTTTCCCCTTGAACTATTTGATCCTGCTTCAGAGACTGTTTTGCTTAGACACTTCAAATGTTCCTTTTTTTCAGGCTCTGATCACATTATTGACTCTGAGTGATTTTGAGCTCACCTTGTTTATTCTTGGACTTCAATATTCACTTAGCCTATGTTATAACTTATCCATTTCTTTCTGATTTGTCCCCCATCCCATGTTATCACATTCTTCACTATCCATTTGCTCTAGTTCTCATTCTCTGACATATTTGAGATTTTTTTTTGTTAATTATCAATTTTTATGCCACTTGAGAGCAGTACCCTACTCTTTAACACTTTTTGCTCTTAAACTTGTTGTATTTACAACAATTTTCCATTTACTCAAAATTAGGTTCCAGCAAAGACATTTTTAAAAATGTATATAATGATGTAGGAGATGTATATAACTAGCAGCAAACCATGAGAATATCTTTGGTTTTGATTCACACTGTCATGGAAATGAAAGTAGGAAAAATGCCCGGCAGGTGATGAGTCCCTGTGAACGTGTTTATAAATTTTGCTGTTGACATATGTGAGTGAAAGATCTTCTGTTTAGTAATAAAGTTTAAAAGCTGATTTTCTTGGCCTTTGGTAATTACACTGTAGGAATACACTTGAGAAATCTTAACTATAATTATGTAATGACTTTTTTTTTTCCTGTGTGATATGCACAAAATTCTCATTAATGGATACTGGCATTTTTATATGCTCTTTCCTATGCACTGCTTTTGGGAATGTTCCACAGTGGCACTAAGTTTTCTTCCTTAATTTCGTTTTGTGCAGGCCTAACTGCTTTTCAGAGACTAACTGTGGTTTGATAAATGTTCTTTCTAGACTAGTTAATTTCTTAGACTGATAAAAGCTATTTTATTAAAAAAATGTAGCTTGTAGCTATAGCCTTGTTTCAAAAGATAAGTAATATCAAGGCTTTTTTTTTTTTCTTCTCTCTTTTTTTTTCTGTATTAGTTACATTAATTTAAGGACTTTTATTTTCCACACTGATTAGAAGAAAGATTGACAAATTGAATTTCAGATTTACTCTTTCACTAGACTGATACCAGGAGCAGGTAATGAGATAACTCATTGTTGGTCACAAGGAGGTTTCTTGGAAATGAAACTTGTCAGATATACTTATTTCTTTAACAATCACAGAGATTGATACAAACAAAAGCAAGACACTTATGCCTACAGTTTCCTCCATAACTGTTAAACTGGCTACTGTGTTGTTTGTAATACTGACACAATACTGAATATCCACATGCATATCTCAGAGATGCTGCTAATTTGATACAAATTTGTATTCTTAAAATTATATTTCTTAATAGTTATTTTGCAGCAGTATACTGTGTATGAGCCTCCCACCTTTTCTATGAGGGAGTAAGAATAAACAAGAGTCAACTCCAGCATGTATGAGGAGACCCCAAGAAACCAAGAAATCTGCTTTACTAATTGTTGATGCTAAATACACTTCTCACATACAGCCTGGGTAGGTATTAAAAATCTAATGACACAGAGAAATGTGGTTTTTACTTAGAGGCGTGAGGTTGCTATTCCCCTATCAAGGGAATCATCTTTACAACAGTAAGTGAATGAGTCCATCTCATTTCAGCCCTAATGCTGCTTTTTCTGATACATTATCAATATATCCCTCTATCAGTCCTGCTGTGGGAGTAAGGGACATCATTGCCCGTAATGCCAAAATCCACATATGCTTTGCTCCTGCTGAAATACTTTATGTAGGGAGAATTCTCAATGGCAGAGATGCATTCCCTTATTTCTTCCATTTCACTCTGAAAATGGAAAAAGAAGACTGAGCACAAGAGAAAATCTGACTCAACATCACTAAAAATATCTTCTTTTTAAAGCCAACAGAGTGTGTTTTTATTTCCATTTCGTCTGAAACACTGTCTGTTTCCCCCCGGGATGAGTTGACTTCTCCTTCCTGCAGTCCTTGTAACTTATCTCTGCAAAACAAAACAAAACAGGGAACGCCAACATGGGGTCAAAATCCACCAGCTGCTCCTATGCAGATAGGCAGCCTGAATATTTCCAATCCTCCTCCCCTTACCCACAAATTTTGTGTTCTGGATTTGGCAGCTGTTGGCTCAGCACACTCTCCCTCCAGGGAAGTACACCTAAAACGACGTGGTGCCCAAGGCCCTTGTGAGACATTTAGATTTGTGATGAGCAGTATAATCTGACAGTGCCATTTAGCCATGTTGTATTGTGAGGTTATCAATTTTCATTAATTTTAAAGAAAGAGAGACTATTTAATTCTTCTTTTATTTCCTTTTTTTCCCCCTTTCTTTTGAGAAAGCATACACAGAGTGCTAGATTTTACTTACTGCTCTGTGGGAGATGGGAGATGTGAGAAGCTTTTCCTGCATTTCAACAAAGACAGAGATACCATCAGTCTTTTCATTGGCAGAAGGTTCTGGTTCTCACCAGTTTGCCATAGTGCCCGTGGAGTTTGCAGGCAGCAGTGCAACTTCCATCTCGGTAAATAACTGCTAGTGGAAATCAGCTCTGGGGAGAGGGAAGGATTGCGCTAGCAGATATGTGGGGAACGGACAAGCCAGGGAAATTAAGTGGCTCCCCCAAAGCTAAATCGGGAGATACAGGTGAAAACTGGATATGTCTCCCATGCGGTAGTCAAGTCACCTACTCACTAGATTAATCTCCTAGCTCTTCCTCTTGGACAGAAGAATGAGGCTGGCAAGTGTGAAGGGCACGTGGCTGGTTGCAGGAGAGCCGTGACAACCTGCCCTTGCTGTTTGTGCTACCAGTGTTTGTGGTGCCTTCTTTGCCATTGTCTGAGCCCTGGATAACCATATAGGTTTCTGTTTCCCTTACCCCCTACAGATCTATAATTATAATAATCACCTTGACTATTCCCTATTAGGATGAGGAAGACTGAACTTTCCAGTTTTAGGTCTTTTTCCCACCATGTGCACAAATTTGCTCCATCTCCATCTCCTCATATCTCTGCTAGGACTCTGACTGCTAGAAAGAGACCAGTGGGCTGGCCCCAGTGGCTCCAGCACTGCAGCAACAACACTGAGTTCCTCTGCAGTGCTGAGGGATGACTTAATAGGGCTCTGCCCTGCTATAACCCTAGTGTTTCTTCCTCTCGATTTAAGATTGAAAATACTTTTTACTGCCCTTTCAAAAATATTTACATAGTGCCACAATATAAATAATGTTTCTGTGTCTGAAGAAAAAAAAAAGCAAGTTGCATCTGGAATAGAGACCTCTTTCACATAAAAATACAAAAAAAAAAAAAAAAAAAAAAAAGTAAAAATGCAAAAAAAAACCCAAAAAAAATCCACAGCTTCTTATTACACAGTCTTGGAACAGAAAGCCAGTGAAAAGTAAAGCATCCTAAATTTGATTTCTGACTGGTCAGCATTTTCACACAAAATAGCATTTGCCAGGAAAATTCCTAGACAGCTGTAGTGCTGGCTGGACTGTAGGTGGAATGAAATGCCTTTTCTTCAGCGTTGCACTGCCTTTTAGCTTCAAGACACACAATAGGTCTCAGTGCTATGCAAGTTTAGCTGCTTTATTTTTTAATTAACTAAAAAACTTGCAGTTTTTGAACATGTCCCATTTTCAGCTTTTTAAGTGTTCTAAGTGGTCCCTTACAAATAAGACAGTTATTACCCAGGGCTCATTCCCATGCGAATCCGTCAGGAGGGTCCAGTGAAGGCTGTGCTAATTGCAAGGATTAAATCCTCATCCATGAAAGAGACAGAGCACATAGTTGTAGGGTACAGTGTGTAGGACACAAAGGAAATAATTCACTTTAGATTTTATAGAGAATGGAGGGGTGGGGATTAGTGGTGGGATTCAATGAAAAAGCTAATGTAGTTGCCAGCGAAGTGATTGCAGAGACAGACATGGCTGTAAACCCTTTCCTTAAGTGTTCTTCATCCTGTACTTCAGGATGTTCATAGAGAAAATATTTAAGGTTCAAATTGTCAGAGGAATTTTCTGTAGAAATGTATCTGCCATTAAGGAAGGCTGATTTACTGATTAGTAACAGCCTCACTGCCTATTTTAGTGTCTGTAAAGTAGCACTGTATATTTGTGATGCAGTAATTTTTTGACAGCTATAAGATTTTTTATTGCTCTTAATGTTCATAAATTTATAAAGTATTAGAGTTGTTATTATAAAGATATAAATGTAAGGAATGTGGCCTTAATTCCAATTTCTGTTTCTTAATTCCAATTTCTGCTTTTAAGTGCAATATTTGTTTCTGGGCATCCAGAGACAAGAAAGAAATGTGTGGTCAAAGCATTTGGTCATATTGATTTAATTCTCCTATACTTCTGAGAGGCCCTGAATACCTTTCCTCATCCCCTAAATAGAAGCAAACAAAAAAATCCATGAAGTGTGTTCATTTCCAGTCTGCAGTTTCTTTCCATTTAATTCATATATCATATTTTAAAGTTGTTACACTTTTTCTGATGTGAATGATTTCATACTGTAGGTAACACATCTACAGATGTTATTTGGTGACAGAAATACACCTCTGAAATTCAGCTCTGCAGCCATAACTGTGACTGTATGTTTAAAACAACAATAGAAGAATTTAAGTAACGATAAAAAAATAAGCTTGTTCACTTTTATCAGTGGAATGTTAGTAATGACATAAAACTGGCTTGCTGTGTAGTGCCTTTGTGCTGCAGGCCTGATAGGATGCCATGATGAGCTTCCTCTTTTAAGCCTAAGGGCTTAGCATTAGCAGCATATGACAATTTTCTTATCAGAGGCTGCTTTGCAAAGCACACAGAGAGAAGGAAGTGGACTGGATGCTGTTATGTATGGGATGGGGTGGTAATTAAGCAACACTGTTCAAGCATGGAAAGAGCAAAAATGAGGGTTTCACTGGTAGGCTTTTTACATGATTGCAAAACACAACAGTGCAAAACATTTTTGCCTTGCAATAAGGGACTTTTTATTTTTGAAAAAAAAAAAAGCGCAGTTATTAAACTCAGCATGGAGACAATCTGAAACAGGATCTTCATCAATCAGATTAACTACTTTCCAAGATGAAAGTAGACGAGGCACAGTGTGAGCCTGAGAAGATATTTATCAAAACCCATATTAATAACCACTTTCAGCCTTCTCCTGACAGTTTCATCTTAGCTTCCATGTTTAACATTTGAGTATCATATGTTTTTGTCAGGATGAGGCTGCTAAGAGCATCAATTAATTAATTCCTCTGAAGTATGGTTTGGAAAGGTAATAAAGTAACATTCCCTAAGGCCAGGACCAGTAATGGTAAGCAACATGCCAGTGCTATACAATTTGTTACTTCAGAAAGGAATTAAAAGCAGAGAATCATTTCCATTGTTAAAAGCAGAATACATTCAACTTTATTTTAATAAAATTGCTAACAGGGATACATTTTTTAAAATAAGACTTTCAAAGCAGATAAAGAATGCCACTGCTTTCTATTATTTTTATTTTAATAGGGAAGAATAAAATGCCTATGGCAAAGTGAAAGTAAAATAAAATGCAAAAAATGACAAGTATATATCTCAATATTTTTATTTATTTATTTATTATCATTATTATGACCTGCCTTGCTATTTGAGTCTTACAGCTCTATTCTAGAATTTTCACTGTGGGATGAGGGAAGCCTGGTGATGATACATGTTCTTAGCATAGCAAATATACATTTGAAATGTGGATTTTCCACTTAAAAAAAGTGTTACGATAAGGCAGCCATTTCCTCTGTTGTCACACTTACGTAGAGAACTTTTCATATGACAGAAACTTCCTCTTATCTTTAAAACCAATTTTAGTTCTCATGTGTTTTACTGTGTAGAAAAATACATTTTTTTTCCTATAAAAGGTGAAAAAGACAAGGATAAAGAGTTGTTTGATGACATAGGAAAGCATCACAGATGTGTTTTTGTCTCCTTTTCTGTGTTTTGATATTTTTAAAATCGTAAGCAGATAAAGGATGAATCTGAATAACTTACCTTAATCTTGGAAACATATGCATCCTTTTACTTTTGCAAGTAAAAGGCTGTGTAGTACAGCCACAAATAAAATAATATTTCTACACAAAGAGACATCTTATACATGTGCAAACTGTTGACAATGAAAGCTGTCTTCCAGTTTCCTGTGGGGAATGTCAGTCTATGCAATTAGTGTGCCCTAATGACAGTATGTGTCAGGACTAAACACTCTGCCCACCAGTCACTAAATAACTGTCTCCAGACATTTTCTCCTAATGCATTTCTGCCTTGTCTAGCAAGGGAATGAGATCCAAGCGACCATATTCTATGTGTACATATGTGTGTATGTATGTGTGTGGTCCAGTGCACCTATCAGTTCTCTTACATAACTTCTGAGCACTTTTGCCAATTTTGACCAGTTTTAGGTAGCAACTCTTGGGTAGACATCTGGCATCATGGAAACTTACTACTCCATCCCACAAGAGAGTTAGACATTCAGTCACTGCAGGTTATGAGAAGGAGAGATTCTGCCCCTCTGCTCGGCTCTGGTGAGGTCGCACCTGGAGTATTGGGTGCAGTTCTGGACTCCCCTGTACAGGAGGGATGTGGAACTTCTAGAGAGGGTCCAGTGTGGAGCAACAAAGATGATTAAGGGACTGGAGCATCTATCTTGTGAGGAAAGACTAAGTGAGCTGGACCTGTTTAGCCTGGAGAAGATTTGTACATCAATATGTACAAATACTTGAGGGGAGAATGTAAAGACGATGTGACCAAACTCTTCTTGGTGGTGGCCAGTAACAGGACAAGAGGTAATGGGTATAAATTAAAACACAGGAAGTTCTGTCTCCATATGAGGAAGAACTTCTCTACTGTGAGGGTGACAGAGCACTGGAACAGGCTGCCCAGAGAGGCTGTAGAATCTCTTTGGAGATCTTCAAAATCTGCCTGGATGTGATCCTGTACCACGTGCTCTAGGTGTTCCTGCCTGAGCAGTGAGGGTTGGACTAGATGATCTCTACAGGTCCCATGCAACCTCTATCATTCTGTGATATTCCTGAATATTTATGGTTATTTGGAAAAAAATAAACAAAAGTAATAATTTCAAGGTTACTGATGCACCTCCAATGAAGATGCACTCTGGCCTATGAGTTGGTATTGTCTGATTAAGATCTGAACTCCTCTGGGATTTTTCTTGTCTTGGATTCAGGTTCTTTCTCCATTAAATTGTTATGGATGTATTCAGATTTAAATAACACCGCAGAGATATATAAACCTGAAAGGGTTTTGTTCAAATTCTTTGCACTACTCTGTTCTAAAGTTTAAGGTATCTGCAAGTGAATTAAGTAGCATTTTCTGTGTAATGTGAAGGGAATTTAATGGGAGTATGAGAACTGCTTAACAGCCAGCCAGAATCACCAACTGAGGTCCTCTGATTTGCATTTCAGAGGTTACAGAGCATACAGTAAGAGGGAGAATTATGGAGCTGAAAGATCTTAGGTTCAGGCACTCTGAGTTTATAAGTGCTGTAAATGAAACTGAGAAAAATCTCAAGAAAGTGGGAGCTGAAACAAAAATAGTTTTTGCTATATTGTGATTTGATTTCAGAGAATTAAGCGTTGATCTTTTCTCTAACAACTGGAGATTAACAGTAAATTCTGTGACATAGAAGATCTACTGTTACTGTCTTCACTACTAGGGTGATTCTTACTGTTAAATAAAGGTATATTGCAAAGCAGAAGGATTTCCATGATTTAATATCATAATTCTAATCTGCAGTTCTACAGAAACATTTGATTATTATTGCATTTACAGCTACTAAAAGTCTACATTTGGAAACTTCTGCATCAAACTTCTTGCTGAGCTAGTTGCTATTAAAGAAGCATTATCAAACTAGTATTCTACCTACTAACCTGATCCAAAGCTGTGTTGTTATAAAGTAAGTTTTGCTAGCTGGCATCTGTGAAGCGCTAAACGGCGTTACAGCTCAAGGTTAGTACCAAGTAAAGGTGCAGATCAGCAATACACTTTACACCCTGAGTATTGTTAGCACCCTGAAATGTCTCATTAAATAATAATAATAAAAAATACAATTTTTCCTATAGCATCCTGGGAATCACAGACCTGTTTAGACAAACATCTCCTTTCATGAAATTTTCTGCTATACTCCACAAGGTCACAAGGACAGGTCAAAAATATGATCACAAATACCTGCTCCATTCTACAGCTCCACTGTTTGTAGTCTTATCAGTTCCTCAGTTCCTGTTGTTTTATGTCAGTCCTAGAACCTGAGGAATGAAATAGAATAAGAGTACAGTGCTGTTAGGCACACTAGAAAAAAAAAGGGAGCATTTCAAATCTCATTCATTCTTTCATGCTGGGGTTATGTGCACATGTATGTTTGTTTTCTAGCAGAACAGCAATTCTTAAGATATAGATTTGCCTTTCATATAAAAGGATTATGGTCTGATATAGTTAGAATTCCTAAATGGAGCTATTGTGATTAGCTTTTTACCCTATGGAGGTCCACTGCATAGCAGCATTTGTATACGGTCTTATCTTGTAAGTTTAGATGGTGGTATTTGCAGGCCAGGTCAAACCAAAGGGTCCTTCTGAGATTAAAGCAAAGGAATCAATTAAATTCCTCTTTGAGTTTCATAATTCTATCTGAGAACTTGTTCACTGGCAAAATCACAGTGCTGGTGCAAAAAAAGATGTTTGCTGGTAAACAGCTCTTTCCAAATACTGTGTAAACACCACACATTCGAGTGAGTCATGCAGGATTGCCAAACTTTCAGTGGATACTGTGGAAGAATGGCCTGGAAAAGGGGAAACAGAGAAAAACTAGGACCTAACAGAAATTTTGGCGCTACAGAAGCTTGCTGGGGTAACACACATCTGCCCCTTCCAGGATGGCCGGTACGCACGGACTCTGTTCTTCCACGGTTCCCTGGGCAGCACAATCCACCCTCCTCGCAGCGGCAGAGGGCAGTAACGGAGGATGGAGCGGAATGAAGACACCGCAGCCAAACTCTGCTGCACTCCCTGTGCTGGGCTGCTGATGAGCTGCACAGTAGCTGCCCAACGGGAGATACAAGATAACATGTCCAGTGCTGAGCCAGCAAGGGTGGCAAATCACAGCTTTCGGATGAACTTTGCTTGAACTTTGCTCGTTATAAGCTCATTATAATGTCAACGCACACCTCCATCCCCAAAGTTACCTGTCTCTGAGGTACAACCACTCCTCACTGAGCATGAGCTCTAGATTTTGATTGACTTTACCTTTAACTAAAAGCAAGAATTTTTTAACCAATAACAATACTAAGTATGACTATAGCCACTCAAGCTCCACCTGAATGTAAAGAAAAGTATAAAAGCTGAACTCGGGATGAGAAGAAAGGGGGAAGAAACCATAGTAAATCCTGGGTCAGTCGATGGGCTGATCCCCCTTTCCTCCCCTCGGGTCGGGACGGTGCCTGAGGAGCCTCGAGACTGAGAGCCCTCTCCCATCTCCTGGGGTGAGTGATGATTGCACACTTGTACATCAGAGCTAGCTAAAGACTCCTGTAAAGACATTGTAGTAGAGAATTTCCTATACTGACATCCAAAACCTGCTTTTTAAATTCTGCATTTGAATAAATGACACTGTTTGTGAACTTGACTACTTGTTTGTGAGGGGCAATCGGACCTATGGTCCACAGACTGTTTGTGAATCCGATACTGCTGCAGTTGAGTTTATAGTTGATCACACTACTAGGGACCTCGATTCGCTCCTAGGAAGGCCATCGGACCGACAGCCAGCAGACTGTGTATCTGATAGTGCCAGAGTCCAACATATAGCTAAGACCGTATTTGATATCTATGGCTAGCACTACCGTGGCTTTCAAATTGCAACATTTCACAGATACTCTATTGTCTTCTTGTCATTTTGAAACATTCACAACCTGCAAACAGGGATTGGATAAATTCAGGTTAGAGTCTAGTACACCTGCCCCAATGGCATGACTCTTGGATTAGATCCAGCCCGGATTCTTTGGTCTTTTCCTCACATTTGAGTTTGAATTTCAGTGTTCACCTTGGGCAGACCTTTAAGTGAAATGGAGCACACTTAACAATGTAAAGTATTTGTAGTTGTAGGTGATATGAGGCTTTTTAAGCAGATTGCACATGAATATTTACCTTTTCTTTTCCCCTGACCATTAAATTCATATTTATGCCTCATTATTTTTTTATTTACCTCTTCTCATAATTTCAATGTTTATTGTCTTTGTAAATCACCTGGCCCCACTGTAGTTCTGTATCATGCCTCAATACAGACTAAATTTATCTGGTCTGTATTTATGTGTGATGTTCATTTATAATACCTCAGTGTCCCTTTTTGACTTCCCTATAATTTTGAATGTTCAGATGGAATTTCTCTGTCTTTTCACTTCTTTCACATCTTGTTCACAGCCTTGACCAAAGGCAGCTGTGCTTCTTGATAACCATATGCCCAGAATGACATGAATCCCTTTATAAAATGACACAGTTGTTGGTTTGCATGTGCAAGTTTTATACATTCAACTGTGCTGAATATACCTTCTAAGAAACCTCTCACATAGAAACTGAAGTCTGTCCCATAGATTTGGGGAAACATTCAGGAGCATTTCTACTATATGCTTTAACAGTAAATAATATATCTTTAGACTGCAATGGAATATTTTAAAACTAGTATTACAGAAAGATTGTCAGCAAGGAAGTCAAAAGAATTTAATCACAAAACCTAATCATCTAAGACATCTCACAAACCTATAATTCCCGAGGAAAAGTAAAGCTATTCTTTATTACTGAACTTTTGAAGAAAACTTGCCAATGTTCCCCTATTATTCTTAAATCTGATAAGAAGTATACAATGGAATGTCCCAGCTGATCCTTAAAACTCATCATATTCTCATCAATTAAAGTATTGAAATTAGACTGAACTGTAGAACTGTATCCTTATACAAACTATTGGTCTCAGTTAAATAAACTTTAAAGCTAACAGGAGACGACTCCTGATATTTCTTGGCTGAAAACATTTTACCTTCAGGAATTAGTCCATGCTCCTTGGACCCACAATTATAATACCATCTGGCAGATATGATTTCAGCGCTAAGTTCTTAATGAGATAAGGTCGAGCCAAACATGGATTCAGGGTGGAACAAGGTTTAATAATCTTTTATTCATCATAGTGAACACTTGCGTATGCTTTATGAGTGCACTTCTTACAAGGAACTTTCACCTTCCATCATTGTTTATAGTACTGATGTACTTTATGAAACATCTACAGTGTTTTTATTTCCTTTTTTTTTTCTATATTTATATTTTTGTATTCCTATGGGATTTAAATTTATGTTAGAATAATATAGGATATCATATGCAACCAAAGACATTTTTATACCTAAGGCAAATACTGGAGATACAAATTTGTGCTTTCCCATCAGTTTAAGGTAGGACAATCAAACGCTATTGTGTAAAAAATCTCGTCTCTGAGGTCCAATCTTTCTTCACGATATTTCATGTGTGAATTATGGTAAGCATACAAGGGCACGGTTTGATTGCTAAGGGTGTGATTACATGCTTATTCACACACATTCACCAGCAATTAAGTGCTCAAACTTAGATGACTTGCCAGTCTAGCACTGCCAAAATACATCAGTTCTTTTACCCCATTATGTGGGGGTAGCAGGACTATGAGACAATCATGTCTGACTTCTCTCATCTCAGCTTTTTAGCATAAATGAAGGCTGAGGCAGTCTTCAGCTCAATTTCAGGTGAAACAAAATAATGGGATTTAAACAAATAGTTCTTGCACAGGCATAGACATGTACACAGTATAATGCAGCCATGAGTGTTCTCATTATCCACATAACGGAAAAGCTCTGGTTAGGATTAATCTTCCCTTGGTTGTGTGTAATATATGTGTCTATGTTTGAATTAATTGTTTAAGTCCTGTTATAGTTGACATAGATATCACCAATACAGTCAATGGAAAATAGAGACCTGTTCATCTTATCCTAAAATTGGTCAGATGAATTGTTCTTCAGACTCCATTAACTGTATTGATTAGCTCTCCACTGATGACAATGGGGTCCAGACAGTAGGTCTGTTATATACAGTAAGGTAGATGGTAGACAACTAGAATAAGGTTTTTGTGTTCTTATTCTCCTCTACTGTGAAATTTGGATGAAAAGCCAGAGCTTTCAGTATTTCAATGTCAATCCAACACGAAGAGAAGATACAAGTTACAACGAGAGGAGAAACACTTTATTATCACAGCTGTGTTTGTCTGAATAACAAACTGGCTTGGGAGAGAACAAGTTTCTGCTTGCTGTTTTGGTGACCTAGAGAGTCCCAGAAGATGCTTTTCACTCTTAAAATCTATACTCTCACATGGAGGTTCAGCTTAGCAGAAGCCAGTGCATCCTCAAGCCTGCAGGAACCTTTTCAACCCTCTGAAAGTTTTCTCTGGGTCTTTTTCAGACCAATTGGTGTAGCACAGTAAAGAGCTCAGCAGGAAACTCACACACAGCTGAAAACAAATATTTCATTGTCCTTTTGTCCTGACTTGCCTCCTCTCTATATTATGTTTTTCTTCATAAATTCTGAGATTTTAGAGGTCAAAGAAATTATTATAATCACCTAACTCACTATCCTGACATGTTTGGCCATAAGATTTCCAAGAATAATACCTGCTTGAGACCATGGCATTTAAAAAACAGCCTTTAAGAGAGAATAGGTCACTGTTCTTAACACACAGTTCTCGTTAAACTTTCCACTTTATTTCATGTGTGAATGTTTTTAGCCTTCCTAGTAAACAAAATAGTGTACTGGAATGGAAAGCTGTCTGTTACTATGTTTTCCTTCTTGGGATGTAGTTACAGATTGAGTAAGATAAGACAGTTTTCCCTTAGACCTTATACATGCAGTAGCTGCCAGACTGCAATGTTTCTTTTCCAAGCTCTTCTACTGGAGTTGCTTGATATTAGAAAATGGGTTAAATATTTATCACAGCAGTGGCTTGGGCCACTGCTTCTTCTTTCTCAAGGGAATGCTATGATCATTGGGTCAGCTTCTAAGTAGCTGGCCCAATGGATTATTTATACAGAATGTGACAGTGCTGACCAAAGGGTATGATAGATCCTCCTTCCCCAGACAGGGTACTTTGCTGTGGTGTAAAAAAATATCCTTCATCCAAATCAGGCAAAAGAGGACCATAAACTAAGTGTTTCTGTATGCATAACATTGTACCACTACTGAGATATGACTGCTCTGGTCTGTATTTCTTTTGTTGTCACAAAATTCCAATGTGGACCTAAAAATTCTTTACACTGTAAATTTAATTGCCACTGTGTGCATTTCAGAAGTTTTGTTTTGGGAGAAATAGCATTATCCCACAGGAATGGCTGTTTAGAAGTTTCCAATGTGTTTCTTTTGAGTTGTTGTTGATGATAACAATCCCCTGTCTACAGAAGAAAAGTTTCTCTTGTTCTTCCATTGTCTTTCAGGTCTTGTTTTTCCTCAGGTTTGATACAAAAAACAGTTCAGGCCAGAGCATTTTGTTTAGTATATTCTAACCTCTTCTCATTGGAAAGTCTTTCCTTCCCTCTGATTTTGCTTATTCCTCCTCTGAAAATTTTCTATTTTCAAAGGTAAAATAATTCTACTCTTCCTTTAAACTAATTCCAAAATAGTTTATTTCCAGTTCAGTGTTAGATAGCGATAAGAATTTGTGTTTAGAAGTATAAGGTCAACTTCCATGATATTCAGATAAAGATTTCTTGTCCCAAGTTTTTGAATGCATATGGATACCTTTCTTTCAAGGGAGACAGTTTAACATCAGTTCATGAAAATTCCTATTACTTTTACTTGGAAATATTTTTATAGTTAAATGCAGAAGCTTGTATAGGTACAGCATAAGCATATGGAACCACCCTTTGCCTCAAAGGTCCTTTTGTTTAGGCAGTCAAGAGAAGTACAAACCTACAGGGACAGCCATATGCTAAAGTAAGTATAATTACATGCAAATCTATGTTATATTTGTATGCCATATTTTACTTTATATAAATACACATAACCACTTGCAAGCCCAGGAAGAAACTTTTCATTGCCTTTAAAAAACTGTAATACTCCCAGTGCTACAACATTTGGTATTATGTTGGGATTTGAAGGAATAAAAGCTAGTAGCTTTTCAGACTAGTTTTATAAAGAGCAGCTTGAAAGGGGATAGCTACAATTTATTCTCCCTGCTCCATGCGAGCTCTTGCTTGGCTGCCTAGCTGATGTAAGCGGGGTATATTGCTGCCAGTGGAGTACCTGGGAGAGAAGACACAAAAATTAGTCTTTACTTTCAGATAAACTTTCAGATGTTATTTATCTGGATAGAACATTTAACATCGTACCTTCAGTTTGGCAGTACGTTTACTGATGCTTTCAACAAGGGTGGCTAATACGCTGTTGGTGTCTGTGATCTACCCGTTATATCACTGCAGCCTCGCATGTCATCATTCCCCTTATTCTCCACCCCAACCCCTCTCCCACATTATTTGTGGCACTCATTTTCTCTACTTTACCATGAGCTTGGGTAAAAATTTTCATTATTCCAAAGAGCTGGTTTCATGTATGTAAAGAAGGGAAGAGATTATACTCCTCAGCATCACTGCTGGAGAAGTGAGTCAAAAAGAAAAGTCTTCAGACAGACTGCAAACAAATTTCAGCCACCATTGAATTTCAACGTCTCTGTGTTTACAGTGAAATAAAATTTCTGTTAGTCTCTACTGGTGCATGGCATAAAAGTAGCACTATACTCTCTTACCTGTATTTTAATGTGAAATTTGCCTTGTTTTACCTTCCCTTCACTCCCAGCTTCCTCTTTCCTTACAGTTGGCCCAGTTTTATTCTGCATGAGTAGTTCTGGGCAAGGTGAGAGGTCTCTTGGAAGCAGATAAGAACATGGCTAATTCAGCCTGATGGGATCAGCTTGAAGAAGTTGGGTCTGAGCAGATTTGTTCGGTTACCTGACAGTGGTGACAAGATGGGAGGATCAACATAGGTAAAATGGACAAATAAAAGGTCATAATTTCGTGGCAGGGGGAAACTCCAGGGTACAATATTTCCTGAGACTGAGTCTAAGTCAGAAAAAACAGAATGGAATGAAAAGCACCCAGACCTTCGCACCCCATATTGATCATGAGTTTGGTGCTGTGGCAGTTTCCGATATTTTATCTAAATTAATAAGAGTTAGAGGAAGGACTTGAAAAGGTGCTTTGACATGATGTTACCCATTCCTGCATTAGAAGGAAAACAGGAGCCTTATAACCACATCTAAGAGAGGTGTCGAGTACCAGAGTAAATAAGAGAGAGAATAAAGGAACAACAAAGAAATGGAAAAAGCTTCCAGGAATTAAAATAAAAACACTTGGTTAAAAGGAAAACAAAAGTGAGAGATCATTAATATATGGTAAAATTGCCTCCCGCAGTATACTGCGGAGCTAACCTTTCTGAACCACTGGAGATGTATTCTGGTTGGTTAAATGTGAACCATTTAGCAAAGCTTAGAGATCAAACGAGAACATTACCTTTGAATACCATTCATAAACATCAAACTCAATGGAGATTTTAAAGTATCTTAATATATGTGACATTTTGTCCTTTTGTCACTACCTTCAAATTAGATCATAAAGCTGAATATACATAGACATTTGTACTAGCTTTTCTTTCCTGAGACCTCTCTTTCCTGAGTTTGCTTTATGAGGTCTGCTACTATTGATTTTACATTCATTAGTGTTTTTTGATCTCAGTAGTCATAATCTGATTGAACTTGGGGTGTTCTCTGCTTGCTCACTTATGTACTTCAAACTTGAACACAGAGCTTCGCTTTAGCATACTGTGCACTAGCTAAGCTGTCCCCTGAAAATGGCAAAGTTAATATTTTCATTAGGTATAAGTGATTTTTTTTGCTTTTTATTTGCTTATCTATAACTTCCTAAAATTTTACATCAATGTGCTGCCTTGTTAAGTGTAGTTTTGTGTGCATACAGATAAAATCTTTCATATATGTGAAATTTCAAGAGCAATATTAAAATTTCATATTTTAATAGCAGAATAAACTTATAACTTTACATCTGTTCTGATTCTGACATGACCTCTTGAGTCTTTACATAGCAAAGAAAGAATTTAGAGCAACTCAACATGGTCGGGGCAGCATTACATTGTAAAATGATGTGTGTATGTGGTTAGCTGGCTTTCCAGCCATTGAAGGAATTGTAATGCATTCAAGCAGGATTACACATCTGAAGGTCTAGGTAATATTTACAAGGGATCAGACTTGTTTTCCTATAGCAACTGTAACTGAGAGGATTACTAAAGAACTGAGTTGGTGTCAGAAGACTAGGATTTATTCCTTACTACCTGCATCACTTTGGGCAATTCACTTAATCTCTCAGTGCTTCAATTCCCTGCTCAGAAATAGGGACAATAATGCCGCTTAACTTACAGGTTACAAAAGGATACCTCAGTTGGGCTACAGCCCTCAAGCAATGGAAAAGGCTTACAGTAAAGTAGCATCACTGTGTCTTAGCCTTCTCCTCCTAGCTCTTAGCTCGATCAAACACCTTTTTTTTTTCTTTTTTTTTTTTAGCTATTGATAAAAGGTGTATCTACTTTTCAGTCTTTTCTTTCTGTTTGCACGTACACATGCATACACGAGTCCCATGTTGCATTTGGGAATGATATGGGATAGCACAGAGCACTGCTCTTTGTTGACTCAGATACACCTGGACGACTCCTGCACTAGGTACAAAGGATTAAATCCAGTTCTTAAATCTCACCTATTATCACAAAGATATTCCCAGAGTGCCAGCTGGAATACCATCCTAAGTAGGGAATGTATGAGTAAGGAATTTCTTGAGTAAGGAAACCTTATCTTGCTTCATTATATTTTGGATCTTGATTGCAAAATGAGGAGGAACATCAAATTTCTCTCTAGACTACAATTAAGACATCTGGCCAGTGATTATTTAGATAAATCTGTAGCAAACAGCACATTGTAATCAAAAAGGAATCACTATTCCTGATTAATGATAGAAGGATCCAAAGGCTAGAACTCTTGAAGCTTAAACACCTGATTTAACAACAGGAAAGATGTCTACATTATCTCAGAGATAAATTTTTTCACTGTTGTCTTTTGAAGAGATTACAAATTTCTCTCCTTTTTTCATGGCATCCTTCATAGGTTAGTCATTTAAGGAAAGCAGTGCATAAAAACCTGTTTTGGTGAGGCCTTCTGATAGTGAAAGAAACACACACTGAAAGAGTATTTTTTTGGTTATTAAAACAAGTACCTGAATAATATCTATCTTTTCTTTCTTCTCTTTCAAGAATATGCTTACATTTATATACCAGTAAAGTCTTTGTTCCACCTTGGACTAGGAGTTAATCTGAAAGTCAGGCTTCCATCCATATTTTGGAGCTGATATTATGGAAGTGAGTATGCCCCTAGTAATTTCATTGGTGATTTGCTGTTTCTTGTTAATCTCATTGTATTTGTGAATTTACTGACACCAAGACAATTAAGTACTTATTCAATCAAAACTCCCAGTGAAACCAGTGGGAGTTTTCTTTAAACTTATAGTAAGTGGGAGTAGTAATTGGAGTTAGTATTATTTATAATATGTTTCTTTTAAAGGTGTTTTTTTCCCACATAATGTTATCCTAATCTTTTTTTTTCTGCTCAAAATTAATGATATTACAGAGGAATACAAATAACAAGAAAAATAAACAGTATAGTTTATATGTAATTACTTGGTGTTTCAGAGTAAAGGCCCTAAATAAGAAATCTGCAACCTCATGGTACTACCTTCCCAGAAAGATGTGAGTCAATGGATGTTCCACTTTAGCAAGAGATTCTGAGGATGTCCTCGCACTACCAAACAGTAGGAATCATCCCATCTACACAGGTGTTCCCAGACAATGGATAACTGGGAAAATGGAGAATTGTCTCCACCTTGGCAACACACTTTTTAGCTGGTTCCTGAAAGATGAAGGAGACCTCAGCATTGGTAGTGAAGCTTCTCTTTCTCTGTGAATCTCAACACTGCGGGGGAAAGAGACAATAGAAGAGGAAAGATGGCAAGAAAATCTTGGAGTCTGAGAAATATCAGGTTCTGAGAGTGAATTAAGAGCCAGCAAACAAAGACCTGTCGGGCCTATGGTGAGTTAGTGGACACATAGACTTCCAGACAGACAACATAAACTCCCAGGATCCCTCTGGAACTGAGTGGAGAGACTTTTAGCTGCCTTTTTTAACAACAGGAGAAGTAACAAAGACTATTGAATCTCCTGTAGTTTTTATCCTTGAATCATAAATTGAGGTAGGTTGGACATACCTGTACAGGTTATTTAGGCAACACTCTGCATGAAGCAGGGCTAACTTGTACTGTGAGATTTCATAACCTTTCTAAGAAATCAGTTCTGCTGTTTTACTAGTGGGCACTAGTAGACCTGCACTGCCCATGGTGCTGGAGACAGCACAGACTGATCCAGAGTTTTTATTTATTGGCTGTAACAATTCTAGGTGTCAAAGAGGAGCAAAGTTCATAGATAGAGTGTAAAATCTACCTCACAGAAAACTGTGCGAAATACTTAATCTTTGATGACATGTTTTATGAGGGACTGCCTGCCACACTACTAAGAATATGTAGGCACAAGACTTTCTGATGGATGTAAGTTTATGCAGATAAACAGTGTACCTTTAGCTTACTGTAAAGTGCCAGCCTTTCTCATACAAATTAGTTTCATAAATCATGTAAATAAATGCTGAAATTTATAATAAAAAATCCCAAACAACAGCAGATGCAAGCTTATGTTTGCAGTTGTCTCTGAGCTCAAGATTTGTGTGTCCAAATAAGAAAGTAGGCTTAGACCTGATCAGCAAAATGTCAATACACACTTAGAATTCATTTTTTATATAGTTACACATATGCTACTTCCAGAATGATCCTTACTTTTTATTATTATTTTTCAAGGGGTAAAGGTAAATATGCCTGATAAATTTATTAAAATATTTTGCTTACAGCACGCCAAGCACTGATGTTTCTTAGAGTTTAGTAGATCCTGGGACTTGATTTGATAATACTTTGTTTCTATTGAAGGGCAAAAATAAAGCGACAGACTCTGTGACTCTGAAAATAAATTATCATTTTTTCCAGATGCTCTGTTCAGTGCAAAATTAGGCTAGAAAAGACCGAGCTGAAGTGATACGTCCTCTTTTTTACCACCTCCCCTCTTTTATTTTTCCATTTTTTTCCAGGGTCTGTGTGTAATTTAAAAATAATGTGGTATGTTGGTTAAGTAGCTTTATTCTATCATTAATGGAGATGGTTTTGTTCTAAATTGATTGTTTTCTATCTGAACTAAGGTTATAAAGAAAAGAGGTCTTGGCAGATTGCCTAGGTTGTACACCATTGTATACTGGTGAAGTTGATTTTTTTATTTTGCTTTTTTTTTGGTGTTATTCTTTTCCCCAGAGTAATGGTTAAGGGGAAGAGGTCTGAAGTCTGAAGTTTATATTTGTTCTAACTGCTGTTTGTTTGTCTCATACATCAATACAAAAGCAAACAGGTTCTCAGAGTTAGTGGTTCAGTTGAAAACTGAGTAATTGGCTTAAAGACCGGCAGAGGACCGCGTTCAAGTGGTGATTTGGTTACTCCTTGACT
Source organism: Crypturellus tataupa (assembly GCA_034781795.1). Taxonomy (NCBI): domain Eukaryota; kingdom Metazoa; phylum Chordata; class Aves; order Tinamiformes; family Tinamidae; genus Crypturellus; species Crypturellus tataupa. The sequence goes on along the minus strand of JAWLRI010000029.1, from coordinate 15,252 downwards.
TAATGCTTAAACAAATTAAGAAAAAGCATTCACAAACTTTATATCTAATACATTGCATCATTTTGCTTTTTACTCACAATTGCTAAAGAATATAGAAATTGAAGCTGGAATGTGCTATGCTGAAAAAAAGCAGGGGATGTAGAAAATTATTTTCACATATTATTTCACTTTTGTTGAAGAAACAAGATTTACAGTAAACAAAATTGCATTATCAGAAAAATTTACAAATAAGAGGTTTCTGATAAATCAGACAGTTACCTTTCCTGTCTTCCTTTGTATTTTTACTATATTTCTAATCCATTTATGAAGCAACAGCTTAAGTCAACAGGACGGTAATATCTGTAATTTTGTACCTGTATTTTTTAGTTAGTGAGCTCAACTTCAGTTAAACTGTAATGGCTATTTGCTCATTGAATGCAACTGATAAACATTAGAAATAACCCAACTTCAGTGCAAAAGCACATTTCTGTCAACTGAGTATGTGTAGTACCATAGGAGTAAGTACCTCCATATCACTAACTAGGCTGATCTCAGGAGTAAGGAGCTTTACATTTTTACTTCATTTTTTTGATGATAAGCCACCTGACATACCAATCTAAGGACTAGGGATGGCTATATATTCACCTACATAAGATATGTAAAATATGGCTAAGCAGGGGAGCCCAGAACCAAACACAGCACTCCAGAAGTGGCCTCACCAGGGCTGAGTAGAGAGGGAGGATCACCTCACTTGACCTGCTGGCAATACTCTTTGTAATGCACCCCCAGATACTATTGGCCTTCTTGATCTCAAGACCATACTTCTGGTTCATGATCAACTTATTGTCCACCAGGATGCCCAGGTCCTTCATTGAAGAGCTCATCTCCAGCAGGTCAGCTTGAGCCATTTTTGGTGCATGGTGTTATTCCTCCTTATTCCTCCTACCCGCAATCAATTTCATGTTTAATTTCTCTAATATTAAATATTTGCTATTTGACATATAGTGACTGTATTGACTGCTCGTTCTTTGGTAAAGTATATGCCTCCCTTCCACTCTTATTGCAAAACTCTTTTTTCCAGACTTAAAATACTCTTGGTGGCAAGTGAGCCTTCAGTTCAACCTGTGATACTTCAGTTTCTCAAACCTCTTTGAAGATGTTAGATTTCCATCTTTTTATGGCTTTATTTTTACAGTAAAATTCTTAAAGTGATAATAAATACATTAATGAGAGACAATTGGTTTAATTCACAGAGCTTTAAGTAGTCCTTGTCATTTTTATAAGAGAGAGTTGAGGACAATTCCTACTTTGTTCCTTTTCTTTGATAAATATGTTCAGTATAATAAGGATTTTTTTTTTCTTTAATGTTAATGCTTTATTCCAAAATGCAGGGCAGGTCTTCCTAAAGGGGAAAGTATCAGCAGAAGATTCTTTAAGGCTGGTAGTAGAGAGGAGATATTCTACAGGGAGTAGCAGAGAGAGGGAAATTTTTAAAAAGGAGCAGGCAGAAGAAAGGCTGAACATGCTCTGGAGAGCATATTATGAAAAAGAGGAGAAATATCACAAGTTTGCAGTGGGAAAGCTCTACTAGCATCACACACCTTGAGTGAGATTCATCGTATTGAACTTCAGTTGTTTAAAAGTTAAAAGATCTAAGTTATCTTGGCTTCTTCTATGCTTACTGTCTGGAGATACACATCTCCATGGAACAATTAATTTATCTTAGAACTTCATGAATCACTGTTTGGAGGTATATTGACTACAGAGTTTCTGGATAACTAGTTTAAGTTAGATACAAAAATTGGATAAGTATAATGAGGAGAGCTGGATCCTAGCCTTTATGTAAATCTCTATAGTGGTTCCATTATTTTACAAAATAAATAAAAAATCCTGTGTGTAAAAATATGGACAATATCAATATCATTCCATCATTCTGAGTGGTTTTACTACAATCTCTTATTCATAGTAGTTCTTTTGAGTATTGCTTAAAATTTCAGATGTTACTGATGACAGAAGAAAAGACGCTGTCATGATTTTCATTAAATATATCTCTCTATATTTTTACAGTATCAGTGCTCAAAAATACAGCAGTATAGATCTTGCATGCTCTGAGCTGCTACTAAGTAGATGAGAATGAATAGTGAATTCTAAACATATAATTATTGACGAGTAAAATTTATTCTAACCACATTTTTTATTCTTCTGATTAGGTATCAGAAGAACTTACAAATGCTTGCAAGAACAGAGAAACTTAGAAGGTTTAATACCATAAAAACAAAAACAAAAACTCCTTCTTATTTATACATTCCATTGATGAAAGCATTTAGGACTGATTGCAGGATTTGCACATACATGTACAGGTAACTAGTTGTGTACATACATTATGTACAGGTAACTAGTGTGCTAATTTCATGCAGTTTAAGCAAACAATCTATATATATTTATCCTTACGGAAATCACAATGAAATTTGGCAGTCAGACTCTTTTGTCTGTGGGAGTCATAACGGTGCGATGCTTCTCTAAGAATCTCTGAATGGTCCAACAATATGATCTACTCTTTTCTACAGTCTTATGCATTACTATGGGCAGGAAACCCCCCTGGAAACTTATTTGAATACAAAGATCTAGACTGACAAACAAAATTCAGATTCCCTTCAGATACCTTAGCTTCCCTCTTAACTTTCTAGAAAATATTGCCCTCCAAAGAGAGAGCATTCTAAAGAGGTCTCTTTTGAAACATCTTGTCATGCATGTCCTAAAGTGTTACAAGCTAACAAGAAAAAGTCATACCTGAATGCATTAGAAGGCTCCGGACCACACACCTGATGAAGTGTGTGAACCTGAAGGTCCCCTCTTCTAACCAGTAATTTGTGTATCCAAATGCCCAATATACATAAAGCAATTGGGATAAGTATGTTCTTTTCAGCAAGACCTGGGGAGCTCAGGCTCATTAAATTTTCTTGAAAATACACTGACACATCACGATGAGGATGTCACCAGCCTCAAGTGCTGAAAAGCTATCAAGCCACCACGTCCAAGAACTATGATTATTTTACAATTAGCTTTGGTATCAGAAAAAGTAGACCATAATGCATACTAGAGAAGAAAAATTGTAGAATGAATATCTGCTATCCAAGTAACTTGTTTAACAGCCAAATATGTTCTCAACAGTTTGCTAGGACATATAAAAAAATTAATGAAGCAGCTGCAACAAAGAAAATCATAAATCTTGCTAAACTCACACACTGGACACAAGGCAATCTTATCCTTTTAATACAAAAATACTGCTTTTTGACTAAAGAATGTCACAAAGTAATAAATATGTATGTTATAATAGTAGAAAAAGTTTCCTACTTCTGGCAACATCTTTTTCCTTCTTTATTGCCTTATCTTCTGCTGCTAATGTGCTTTATTTCTCATATCTGTTGGAATCTAGTTACCTGGTATATTATGATTTGCTTCCAGACATTGTGCAGATAGGTGTCCTAGAATTTCAAGAATTAAATAGTATATTTATCTCTTTGCAACATTCAAACATGGTCCACATTGATAGACCGTGGGAAAAGAAGAGCTAGAATAAATTTTGTAGCAGAGTACGACATTATGAACAGCTCTATGTACCTTTAAGTCTTTGACAGCTGTTTTACAATTCTGGCTTGCAAGCAGGTGTAAACCACAGAAGGTGATAAATGCTTTCCGTTCATCCACTCTAAGTTGTCTGCCCTTTGAGGCCACCAGAAAGCTAGGTCTGAAGACAGATGAACAGACCATTATGCAGGCTCAGGATATGATGAAGAGCTGCATTTCAGGTCGCCATCTGGTGGTTTTGCATACAATGGCAAGTATTTTTGGGGGAAAAAAAAACAGTTATGATGTCATGAGCTTATTTTTAAAAAACGATACCAAACACAGTAAACATTGTCTCAATCAGTTTACGGACTTTCCAAGACAGGTCAATGGATTTGTAAGGACAGCATCTGTTGACTGGCTCTGAAAGGTAGTTTGAGTAACACTTTAACATATATATTATGAAATTGTAACTCTTGCCCTCCAAGAGAATGTGAGAAAGAAGTGAGCAGTGGCAGAACGTTGCTTGTAATTAACCGACTGTGATTCTGTTTATTATATAGTTTTGCATGTCATTACTACAAGACTTTCCCAGTACAAACAACAAAAAAAGAATAGGAAAAGATATATACCTAGCAGAACAGAATTTCCCATATTCCTTTGACTTTCAATATCATATTTAGCAAGAAGTTTTAAAGAACAGAAATACATAGAATATATCATAGCAAATTAAGCTTTTCTCCAAGTAGGCATTTTATACATTGTCTCTCTATGGATCAGTATAGTTTCAATGGAATGAAATAATTTTCTGATCTTTATGGTTGTCCCTTTTGCATTCCAGCATAATTTTCACTTGGAATAATTTTCAGTCATAATTTATTGAGAGTCCTAATAATCTTTTGCTCTTTCACACTGATTCTAACAAGGTTCTGACCTGAATCCTCATGTGTTCCACATCATTTCCTTCTGGAGATTACCAGGCCAAGCTGAAGAGTAAATGAGTTGTAAGGTCAAGAGATTCTCACTGTGAGACAACTGCTGAATTCCTGGTAGTTATGATTGCATCTTTCTATTACACCTTAATCACTATTTGACAAATTCCTATCAGAGATTCATAAATTAATATGTGACTTATTTTAATTAAGGCAATATGTTGCTTCACTACAAGAATATTAAAATTACACAGATCCTGAAAACAATAAATATTTCTTAAAGGGATGTCAAAATGACACAGATTTAATCATGGTGACTTCTACAAATATAATTTCTGATTTAAAAGCAAGTACAAATCATCACATAATATTTATAAAAGAAGGAATTTAGATTTATATTTATTTATTTTTTATCTCCAAGTGATTTTAAGCCTTTTGAAATAAAGACCAATTTGCAGAGGAGAATTTAATGACTTATATGAACATTATTGAAAAATAAATCTAAAATGCAATGATTTCTGCTCTTTTTTTGTTTCATATTATTTCATTGCTAACAGTTGAATATATGTTCTCTCCAGAATAATCTCTTTTTGAACTGAATAGTTTAGGAGTCTTGATCTTGTGAACAAAAGAATCAGATTTGGAGCTCTACTAAATACATTATTATTTCAGGCATTCCTATTAACCAGAATCAATTACATCACCCTTTTTGGTAGCAGAATTTATCTTAAAAACTGTATTCCAGATATGCCTAGGAACTATCAGAAACCTCTCACCCAGCACATTTGACATGGCTTAAAAAATTCTTTGCACCTAACAGAACATTGAGACCAATACATTTGAGCCTGGAGAGCAGCTTCAATTAAGTTGTATTAAGTTACACCTGGTTCCTTAACAGTGGAAAAGAGAGGGACAAGTCTAATACTTGCAGGCAAGTCTTGGTGATTAGACACCCATTTAGCATTCAGATTTGGCAGCGAATCCAGAGCAGGCGGTTCAGACTCCTGCCTCTGAATCACTAGGAGGAGGGTATAATCATCACTCTTTCATCACACTCTATAGGAAAAGTACTTTATAATACATATGCCTCCTTTTTTTTTTTTTTTTTTTTTTTTGTCAAAGCTATGCATTGTATTAAGAACTTAGAGTTTACTGACACCTTAATAGATTCAGTTTTACAAATTTCATGACCAGACTGGAAAATATTTGTTGCTTCCATCTGACAGAGATGTTAAAACACAATCTCTATCCAAATTCATATGTCAGCATGTAGCAATACAAGAAATAGACTTTAGGAATATCTTGTCCAGTAAGATTTTATAAGTCATTTTTCCAATAGAATAAACACTATACTACCTATAAAATAATATAAAACAACCACCTACACCATAATCATTCATTGTGAATAAATTAAGTTCTTTCAAACATAGGACAGTAAAAAGATCTTATTCCATTTATGATTCCACTTTTACAAATGACTATAAACATTAATTTCTAAGGCAAAATTCTGTTGACTTTAGATCAAGACAAACAAGAGATGTCTTTAATGCTATCAGACTTCTTGAAAATCCAATGAGCTTGTGAAATAGTTCCACTGACAGTATATACTATGATATCAATTTTCATTCAAGCTTGCTGTAATCCATATTTACTTTAAAGATTATAGACATAGTTGATGTGGGAATCAAAACCCAAGTATAGGTCAGATAATGATTTAAGTTACTAAACCTTTGTGATTTTCTGTCTATCAAATCCTTTAATAATATGAGAACTCAAACATTTATAGATTCCAGTATTTGAAAGGGAATCCTTAAAACAAGTGGACCTATGATTGACTTTGACCTAAATTTAAAAGCAGAATTTCTGTGATTTAAGTATAGTTTCCATTATTAGAATTCACAGGAGATACTACTCAAAGTTGGAGGAGAACAGTTATTGAAATACATTTTGCAAAAAGGCTAAAATTTGCTGATGACTCTGTGGTAGTGGAGAGAGACTCAGAAAAATAAAGTATGGTTCTTTCACCTACATTAAGTTTGTAGGTGAATAACCGATTGAAAATATTTCCAGTTTAAAAATAGAACTATATAAGCTTAGGAATTATTTCAGAGATCACAAATAAGGTCAGAAAAAATAGGTATATCCTGTGATCCCTACTACCTAAAATAAAGGCTGCATTCATATTCTCAGCCTGGATTCAAACCAAGTTTAAAATGCATCTTTTCCAGACCTCAAGAAAGCAGTAGTTAATCATCCATTAAAAGGTGAAACACAGTATTTCTTGTTTACAGTATGTATGTAGTAGATACATATTTTTTATAGATTCATCTTATACTCCTGTCATCATAAATAGTTTGCCAGCCAAACTACCAGAATGAATCAGATTGTTTGAATCTTTTAGACACAGATGAAATCAGTATAACTACATTTCTACACTAACTTAATATCTGTCCCACAGTCTTCCATTAATCAGTTCTTAAAACTCCATAGAAGTTTTTGTTAGTTTCCTCTGAGCCCCTTTGATTGAAAACTTCTGAATAGTGAGGTACAAAAAAAGTGAATCTTCCACTCTGCATAGAATATTCATTTCAGCTGAAAGGACCATTATATTTCTGGTCTATGTAGTGATCATTAGCTGACAAAAAATACTTTATCTGTATATGTTAGTTTTTTACCTCTACTGTATAGTACTGAGGCGGATCAGCCTGGACGTGTGAGTGTATTTTGAGGATAAAGATATGAATTTTAGGTGATTGGGAAGCAGCAATCAATTTTCCTTTAGTTTCTTCTCTCAGTTGACTTCCAGCTTAACTGATTATTTCAGTGACCTTATGAAATTCTTTTCTTTGCTTGTTTTGATCCCACCTGTTTCCTCTGTTATAGATACTTTTCAGATAAAATCTAAACAAGAATGTCCTTGAGACACTTCTTGTGCCAAGTCATCACCAAGGTGGCCACAGACTGAAGATCCTTGAAATCTTTTGTCTTGATTACATTTAGCTTAGTACAGGTGAAATAGGACTGTGAAACTTTTAGTACTGTGGTAGTTAGGGCAGTAGGGTATCTCACTGCTTACTGCTCTGGGATATGTTTACATTGCATACACAACTTGGATAAGAGCCATAGACATTTCCCAAATGAAATGCCAACTCAGAGAATGCACAGAAGAAACCGATGGCAGGTATCTGCAGAATGATTTACAAGTACTTAATAAATCCTATTAGTGCTCTCACAAAGCCATTCTGTGTTTGCCATATCTGGTGTCTTAGGTGCTTCAACTACCTAACTCCTGACGTTCTGCAGTCTGAAAAGGAGGGATTATCAATGGAAGAAGGAAAAGAGATGAGGGGCTGAGAGGAGAACTTTGGGGTTACATTACATAACTTTGCTTTCTTAGGGAATACAAATCGTGGTGTTGTCAGTAAAGTGTTAAATCTCATTTTCTTTTCCCGAGCCACACACAGCTTTCTGCTCCATGACATCAATAAATTCTTTAAAACTCCATGGAAACTGTTTGTACTTTTTACTGCCTGATCGGTCAAGTTGACAGCTTGTGATGAGGGGTGCTGAGTGGGCAAAATTCTGTTTTTCAGAGATCGCAACTGATGTCAATGGAATATGAAGAAGTGGGAAAGAGGACTAATCTTCATATACTGGAATTAGACAGATTTTTTTCATGGCAGTGCTGGAAAGGACTAAACTCATGCTAGTATAAGTACTATCTCTAGGTCTGAGGTAGAATATGCCTTTTTGGGTTGACTTCCAAGGCCTTGAAAAGAAGTGCTTGTGCCTTATTTTAGTGTTTTAACAATGCAAACAGGAAGTCTACTAAGATTTGAATGTAGAAGCGGTACTTTTCTTCAGATTGCCTGACTCTGCATACTGAAGTACTTCAATAGTACTTCAGCCAGCACGGAATCCACAATGGGCATCTAAAAATGATGTTAACAAAATCAGCATTTAGTTCATTAAATATAACCGGAGTGAGGCATTTCCCGGGTATAGTTATGAAGGACGTGCTATGGTGGCTGCAGTAAAAGATACTATCATCTTTCCTCTTGTAAGGTGCACACTGGAAAAATCCTTACATTCCTGAGCTGCTTTTCCTTTTTCCAGTTGACAGAGTGCTCCTCTGTGTCATGATATCAATGCACAGACAAGTTAAAATTGCATTGGCTCTCTTTTGGTGCCATATTTCAAGCCGCTACTTAAATTGCTTTCCACTATCACTCCTGTCTTGACTGTCTAAGTTTCTTCCGACTCAGAAAATATATGTTTTATACTATTTTTCTCCCATCTAATTGTGTTAACCTGAATTCTTCTATTTTTTTTCCATTGCATCTTAACCACTTTTCTAAATCTTTCACATTTATTTCCTGACATCTTTTTCTTTTCAGTTCTTCTTCCTACACTGAATCCACACTCATAGTGATGACAGCCACTAGATTATGCACAAAGCAATCACTAACCCAACAAGAAAAAATGCCTTTACAGAGTTAATTTTGTCAAAGAGAGAACTCATCACAGACATACAAAAAAAAAAAAAAAAAAAAAAAAGCTAAGTGAACAATATGGAGCTCCTTCTGTACATTTTAAAATGGAAAAGCAGCAAAAGAGTGGGATTGGGGAAGAGAATGAGTGATTTGAAAACCATGAAATAGTAGAGCTGTGGGTAAGGTTTTAGCATTTAGAAGGTAACTCTTGAGAAATGGAAGAAAACAGTTAGTGGGGTTAACTAAAGAGAAGCGCTGAAGAATTGGCATGTGGAGGATGCCTGGAATTACCTTAAGTAAAAATGCACATAACATCTGATTAGAAAGAAATAAACCTATAAGGGAAAAATAATAAAAAAGAATTAAAAGTTCTCATATTCAGAAGAAGGGGAGCCAAGGAATTAGAAAAGAAAAAGTTGAACAAAAGAGCTAATTCTTGAAATTAAGGAAATGAAGGAGTAAAGTGGAACTGCTTAAAGGATGGGGAGTTCTTCATCTTGTGAAGAAAAATAAAATTAATAATTAGATTAATAAAATGCGACATAAATGCAAAGAGAAAAGGTAGGGAGTGAGGCTTGTGTAAAACACCTATGAGAGAGGCTAAAGAGATTCCATGGACCAAAGAGTCAATGAATACTTTGTGTTTTTGATGAGGATAATAATTTAGGTGAGAATATTTGTGTGTACTCATCAGATCATGCCCTGAATAGTGAAAACTGGCAAATCTGTGGTGTAAATATTATTTAGATTACTAACTGCCTTACATCTGAGTGAGTCCCTTCCCACAGCACTAAAGGAATTGGAATATGAAAGCAGAAATACAGTATTAATGATTTCATTGAATATTTTAGTTGGGAATTGAACCAGAAACAGGGGAGTCTAGAAATAACAATCAAATTGTTTATTTTCAAAAAGAAAAGGGATTGTGGTAAATAGGAAATATCTGTTCACTGGAAAGTTTGAGAATGCTATGTAAATAATTCAGTAATAAATAGCGAATAAATAAAAATAAAAAAAAATTAGCATGGATTTATTAATTTATATTTTTATATAAAACCAACATATCTGCTAATGTAACTGATTTCTTTAAAAAGATTTAATGAATTTAAGATAACTAGATTTAAGAACAATATTTTGATAGTGCCCTCCTGGAATTATTAAAGCGGATATGATCGGATGCATGGAGATACAATGGATTAAAAGCTGGCTAAAAGAGAGACGACTCCTTTATACTACAGATGAAGCATGGAGACAGATCGGTTATTTACTTTGGGAAAGGAACTGATTTCCATATCACTTCTGTTTCATTAATAAACTTGGTGAAAAAATTGTCTCCTGTGAAATTGCTACCATTTTGGAGAAAGCCAAAATTATCATACTGGTAGCATCATGAGATGGAGTGATAGCAATGAGATAGACTTTAATCAAATCAAATGTAAGGCCATGTATTTTGGGATGGATAACACAGCATTTGTTTTAAGCAAAAAGGACCCATCAATTGAAGGCGATGGAAACAAACCTGAATGAGCAAGATGACTAGGAAAAATCAGCCATGAGAAAAACGTGGCAGTTTTGAGCAATATAATGTGATATATTTTCATGATATATGTTACTCAAGGCACTACACTAGTAATTCTACAAGTCTGTTAGTAGAAGCACAATTAGAATACTGTAAAACTATGTTAAGCTATCTATGTTCAAAACAAATGAACAAAAATCACTCAGACTGCAACAGGAGCAAATATAGAAGTAGGAGGACTACTTCTATAACTAGAGGAAATGAAGGACTTATCATATAAAAAGAGATTAAAGGGAATTGGTTTGTTCAGCCTAGCCAAATAAAAGCTGAGAAGAGTATGATTATTTTTCATAAATACAGTTAGGAAATAAATGCAAAGTCATAAATACTGAGGACAGAGCTTACAGAAAATTAAATGGGTACAAATATATAAATTTAAACTAGAAATTGGAAATAGCTTTCTAATCAACAAAGGAAGATTTGGAAAGGCTTATATAGCATGAAGGAATCTAAATTACTTCCACATTTGATGAAGCTGGTGAGTTCATGAAAGGTATTTGTAATAGGACAAGGATAATTCTGAAGTAAAAAGTTAAGCTTGCTTTTGTGTGTGTGTATGTCTGCATGTTTTTATAGTCTTGCTTTATCTAAAATCCTTTCTTTAAATCTGATATACTATTTGTTTTAATACAAAAGACTCCACAATACCAGATAAAGCATGTTAAGCCATTTCTTGTTCAGTGTTGTCTTAGAAGGTCAATCCGCCATGTCATCTCTGACTAGTGGGTGTAAAAATCACAGTTTCAATTAGCAATTCCCTTATGATATGGATATGCTTGAATACTACATTGTCTCCCTTCCACGACCACTACCTTTATTCCTTATTTGTACCTTTCTTTGTCTACCCTCCCATATTCCTCATCTATTGCAGACATAAAGTTCTTTGTTGGGAATCAGAGACACAATCTACTAAAGCATCAATGCAGACTATTGGTTTTGTGCAGTGTTTTGGTTTTTTTGTGTGTGGTTTTTTTTTTTTTTTTTTTTTTTAGCATGGCAGGTTAATTGACAATATACACATACTTAAAAGATTTTATAAAAATATTTTCAAGGTATTTAGATGATGATGAATGTTTTGATGAATGTTTTGTGGGGGTGAAACGAGGGAAGTAAGCACGTGCAGTAGAATACTTTGCTCTTCCTATGAGTTAAATTGTCTCCATCTACAAAGAGGAAGAAACAATATAGCTATAATACTAGTGTGTTGGACTGTGAAACCAACAATGAATTCTGATCAGAGGATTCATGAGGACATAATTGAAATCAGAGAGGTTCCTCTTTGTTGAACTCATTCCAGGTCTGGGACCTTAATTTATATTGTGATGTCTTTCTGTACTTGGCGTGCGAAAACAATATAAGCTAAATTCTTCCTTTAAAACATACAAGTTTGACTACATTTGCATAAACATGGTGATTCCTTGGTTGTGATTCAGTACAGAAGGGAGAAGGTTGTCACAGTGTTTGAACCTGACACTTTGGTACGACGCAATTTCCAAGAGAGACTTCTTTTGTCAGATGTGCTGATCAGTCTCATTTCCTCCATTAGAGCTGACAGTGTTAAATAAAAGGCTTTTACACAAATCTTAATCATGATAAAAACCGTTGCAATAATATGCAGGGCTATATCCTGTCAGAAATGAGAGCTACCTCTAAATGGAATGTAGAAGAGTAGATACTCACAATATTAGCTGTTGCAGGTACATTGAAAATCATTGCAGCATTTGTTAACAGAAGTATCCATGTCTTATTTTTACTCATGCAAATGAGAATTTTGTTACTGCCACCACTGTGAAACTGAAATATGGAGTTTCATTGACAAAAATGATGGAACACGAACAAGCATCTACGCTTCTTTGTCAGGTCTTTGTGCTTTCTTCTTCTACCCCTTAAAACAGAGCATTTTTTGTCTTCTGGTAGAAGCAGTATAATTTTGCCATTATTTAGGAGAAAATATGCTTCCATGTCCTTTGAAAATGTAAAGCTATTTAGAGAGAATGAATATATCTTTGAACATATCATAATATGTGTTTTGACATTTATAAGTATTAACTGTGCTTGTCTTTATGGCAAACTATTGTCCTAAAATCATGTGAAGTCTGGCAGTTTCACTTTGCAGGGGTCCATAGAAACATTTTTATTTTGTTTTGTTACACTTAGAATAACATCTGCCAATTTAAATTAGAGCTTTGTTTATTCTCATAAGATTCAAATTTACTAGATTTCTTTCAATCTCACATGCAAACCATGTAAAACTACAAATTTGCTATGTTATAAATGCATCATAAATTTTCTCATATTTACTCAGATATTTTTGAGCTCCAAGAAATATTTTGTTTAAGAAAAATAAAAATGTAGTTTTACACTTCATAAAATGAGGGGAAAAAAAGTGAAATACAGTTAGTTTAGTCTGTATATTTTCTACAGAGTTTTGTTGTGAGAAGAAAGGAATAAGGAAAGATATGAAACAAAGATATGAAATGATTTTAAGCAAAAATTAGAGTTGAGCAGGGATTTACAAGAATCTAGATAAGTACAGAGAAAAAAAGTCATTGAAGGGTGAAGTAAATATCCTCATGTGAACTACCAGAAAGAAAGTTAGACAAGACAAATCTAGTAACTTGGTTTGGACATCTCTAATTAAGGAATTCTTTGTAACTTACTCAGCCTACAGCATCATCATCCTCATTAGCGTACTGTCACCATCATCATCTTCTCCATCCTAACACCAAAGCCTGAGGGATTTGCCATCACTGGGCATCCCATTTCCTTGGTTCTTAGATTGCTTTGAGACACTGTGAATCTCAGCTGCTATTCCCCAAGGAACCTATTTAAGAAGCAGAGCACAGGAGTGGTACTCTGTTGCTGGCAGCTCTTGTGGTTTAAACAGATGGTCTACTGCGCTCACAGCCTACTGTGTCTTTTTAAAGTTGATTTCATTCCTACATACAGAAGATTACAGTAAGAAAGTGTCAATCACAGATGTGCAGATTGCCAAGTCTGACTGGCTTTTGAGTTCCTGGGTAGATACTATTCAGGTATCCAAAATCAAAGGAAAACTAATTGGCAAGGGATGCCTCTACACCATAGCCATGCAAATTCCAGAACAAGAATTCTGCTGAGCAACGAGTGGAGAAATCCAAGCTTTGAAACAGACGTACCAGCCAGCATGGGCCTAGAAACTGTGATTTTGTGCTCAAAGGCAATAATGCTCCTGAAGAGTTTATTTCCATTAAGACATGACAGTGGGAAAAACATCCCTGTTTTGTGAACTTACTGGTTCAGTTCAATCCTACTGCAGGGTTGCAGCACTAGCTGCACTGTGTTGCACATGCAGTGTAGATCTGTTGCAAGGTTCTATTTTGTGCTATGGCCAACCAGTGCTCCCAGTATCCCAGAGTTATATATCCCAGCTAAGTCTGCGCTTATTTTTATCAATAATGAAAAGTAAATGCAAAAATTTAGCAATGGCAGTTCTGCTGAGCTATGTGTTTTAAATTGCCACTTTTATGGACTTATTCCCATTTTTGCTGCAGTAAGTAGCTAAGTAGCTAGTAGCTCTATTGTTTCCAGGGAATTATTTTTTTAGAAATTGTAGAAAATCCTCTGCTGCAATAATTATATATCAGAAAATGTTCATTTATTCATTTGATAAAATTATCACACCTATGGATATGCATCAATTTCTTTGCTGTGTTTTTCTTCAGCAAATAATAAAAATGTTTTGTTTTAATGTGGCCAAAGTAATTATTCTTGTTTTTTACATAAGACATCTACTGTAAGTTCTTTTAAAATGCTGAGTATATTCTAACAGAAAATGAAATGGTGAAGTTAAGGAGAATTCTGGAGTCTTTTTAAAGCATTTACTTGAAGTGAACATACTTTGCAGTATTTGTGTGCGAGAGGGGGATGAGGGGAATTGGCTGTTTTTATTTTTTTAAATCCCAAATTGGTGCAGAACTAGACCAAATTGCTTAAGAGAAATTTTGTTGTTTGACCTGCTCTATTACTCAAGGAGTAAATGAAGGCTCCAAGGGAACAGTGACTGTGGAGCTAGTTCTTTCCCTCCTGTCTTTGTAATTTGTACTTAGCCAGGTGTAACTTCTCACATTACGGGCAGCAAGTGATGTCAGCAGAAGCAGCTGCCTGATGAAGTACTGCCCACCACAAAACTGGGCCCTGGGGTATGATTTGTGGGGCAATAGTCCTCACAGTTAGATAGCTACAACATTTGCTGTAACTTGGAGGGCATACATAACATTTTTAAAGGCAAGGAGAGAAGGAATATATGCCTCATTAATATCTACTTGGTAAATTCTCAGAATATATATCCATATCCCTATTTGATATATCTCATCCTGTTAACTTCAAAATGTTTTGAGTTTGGATATAGTTCCAACTTCACTCTGGCTTAATGGAGTAAAGCTATATTTCAAAGCTACAGTGTCATCAGAGAGTTGTTTATTTCACTTGAACAGTTATAAAACCTCTCCAGTGTCATCGGAGTTATAAAAAATGGCTGCAGTGTCGAGTTTAAAAAAAGAACATGGAGACATCTTTTAACTTGGAAACTGGCATTTTGGATGCTGTTGCTTTAAATATTTGATGAATTTCCGTTTTGCACAGTAGTAATGCCACTTCTCTGGGAATTAAGGAATAGAAAGACGGCATTATGTGGAGTTGCTGGAGAGAGTCCAGCGCAGGG
>JAWLRI010000027.1:1508559-1519727 GCA_034781795.1 Crypturellus tataupa | reverse complement strand
TGTTATGCATCATGTATGCTCTTACTTTTCCTTTTGGAGGTTTCTGTTGTAAAGCCTTTGCTTTCTGAACTGTCGAGAGTTTTCCAGGAAAGCTGCTCTGGCATAAAATCGTTAGCTTTCTCACTGCTTCCAATTACACTGCCCACACAGTACACAATGCAAAATAAATAAACTTACACAAAGATGTGGTGTGTGAAACATCGAGAGTACTTTTGCTTAGGCTGTACTAACAGCAAATGTTTTCTTTCCAGCATAACTCCAGCTTTCCTTTGACATGACTTTTGTTACAAGCTTATGAGCCAAATATTTTCAACAGGTGCCAAATTAAAAAAAAAAAAAAGTTTTCTCCAGATGCTTTCATCATTCTACAATGGTAGAAAACAGTGTTTGCCCCCATGAGAAAGCACTTTGTAAAAAATGGTATAAAATTCTATTCATTGCTCAGTAGGAGAGAAAAAAAAAAGTGACAGGCAGGCATTGGATTTGCATTATAGTATGGATTAAAGCATGGCAGTCGGAGCAGCATAAAAAAGGTTGTTAAATAGCTGATAATTTCATCATAGAATCATAGAATTGTTAAAGTTGGAAGGGACCTTTAGAGATCGTCTAGTCCAACCCCCCTGCACACGCAGGGTCACCTAGAGCATGAGGCACAGGACTGCGTCCAAGCATGTTTTGAAGATCTCCAGAGAAGGAGATTCCACAAACTCTCTGGGCAACCTGTTCCAGTGCTCCGTCACCCTCACTGTTAAGAAATTTTTCCTTCAGTTCCTGTGGAACTTTGGGTGTTTCAGTTTGTGGCCATTACTTCTAGTTCTGTTGGTGGCCACCAGTGAAAAGAGGCCAACCCCATCCTCCTTCATGCCTCCCTTGAGGTATTTATAGACACTGATTAGATCCCCTCTCAGCCTTCTCTTTTCCACGCTGAACAGGCCCAGCTCCCTCAGCCTTTCCTCATAGGGCAGATGTTCCAGGCCCCTGATCACCCTTGTAGCCCTGTGCTGGATTCTCTCCAGCAGTTCCACGTCCCTCTTGTACTGGGGAGCCCAGAACTGGAAACAGTACTCCAGATGTGGCCTCACCATGGCTGAGTAGAGGGGCAGGATCACCTCCCTTGACCTGCTGGAGACATTCTTCTTAATGCACCCCACGATGCCATTGGCCTTCTTGGCCATGAGGGCACACTGCCTCATGGTCAACTTGTCATCCAAAGGTTGTTTTATTTTATTTTGTTTATATTTGCAAGTACATGATAATGGAGTATAGTGCAATGATGTCTACGAAGTCCAGACTACTTTCCCTTTTCATTCAGGTTTATTTCTCCTAGCTTCTTCCTTTTACCTCTATTTCTTAATCTCTGTTTTCATTATTTAGGCAACTTGGCATTGAAATCAAAAGGGACCATGTCTTAGTGTTGTATGCCTTAATGAGTTATTGAAGGGTGTTTTAGGATCTGTTTCATGAAAGGATTAATCTGAATGAAAACCCATTTGCTGTTCTCTTTTGTAATTTGTCAACTATCCTCAGATTCTCTTATCCGTCAGATCTATGAAATAATTTGCCAGTTTTTACAGTCTGTCAGCTATGCCTATTAACTAAAAGTCATTTCCATATAGCAGCTGTTCCTCTGTAACTTTTCTGTAATGAGTTGTTTGTCGATCCAATATCTTTATGTCACCAGAACCACCAAACACTTGGCATTCATGTTGGTGGTATTAATAAAGAGTCCAAGACCTGAAATGACATCAAGGCTAAATGTCTATCTCAGAGTCTGGGCCCTTCCTGCAGTGGTCTTTTGGATTTTTTCTCATCTCACATAATTCATTAGGTCAGAGTGTGACTGAACTGGTAAAGAGGATTTTGCATAATGGTTGCTTATGTTTTATCTGCTGCATGGCTAAACAGAAGATTTCAGTTTTCAGTATTGTCAACCAAGCATTTTTTCCCCAGCTACCAAATTAATTTTTAAACTATGCTGTTAGAGCTTTTAGAAAGAGCTTGCTCTCCTTTCCCAACCATTTTTTGGCAGCTCCCATAACTTCATTCAGGACCATTAGATCCTTTCAGCAGCTTAGCAAGATGTGCTCCTGCACTCATTAAAGTCAAAGAAGCTGTACTAGATGTTATAGCAGACTATCTATCTGGACTATTGGCATAGCCATTTTTTGGAAGATGAATAGCTCCTTAAACATTGTAGTCCACAACCATTTTGGTTTTCCAGGTACTACATCATAATTGTTCTCTTCAACAATTTTAGAAACAACTACAGGCTATCCTAGAAGTTTGTTATATAACAAGACTATTAGATCATATCTAGTCTTTAGACTATGTAATGCCTTTTATATTTGCATCTGGGTGGTCTTTTATATTCTAGAAATGTGTTCCAATGTATTCATCAGCCTTATGTTTTGAAAAAAAATATTTCCTGACTTCAGCCTTTCTTGTTTGATTCACAAAAGCTTGTCTGCTTTTATTTCCTCCAGCTTAGACTAATGGCTCTGCTTGTTGATTTACCTAGAAAAATGCTTTACTACACTTTAACTCTGTGTGAAATTCTGCTACCAGGGTGCAAAGAAAAAGTAGAATGGCACAAACTTGATCCTTGTTTAGCACTGATTACCCACACAACAAAAGATAGGCATCGCTAATACTCTGTAATATCTGCTATTATCAAGTCCTGGATTATATTTCAGACTTGGATCCCGGTATTGAGAGACATATTTTACATATGAATGTACTTGATGACTGAAATGAAAACCACGACCTAAATCACAGTGCTTTCTCTCATGCTTAAATTACCTACAGGGTGCCCCTTGTGCTCTTGCGTAGGTTACGCATGCGTGGATCACAGCCTTGGCAGTGGGGAGGAAGATCAGTATATAGTAGGCCCTCTGTTTAACCACTCTAAACTACACAAGCTGTTGTTCAGGTTTATTTGAGTTCACTTTAAATCTCAGTTCTCGAGTGACTTAAGCTAAACCAAAGCCAAAACCACCGCATACTACTGCTGAATTCATTATATCACTAGAAAATAACGCCTTTAGTTAAAAATTGGGTTAAACCCTTAAATACTCACAGAAACTTGCACACTATCCCTTCAAGCTGATGCCTTCCCCACCACACCCCCTCCATACATCTTTCCTCACTGCTATCCTTCTACTTAAAATCTGTCAAGGGTTGATGATCTCCTTTTTATAGGGCAGATGCAGCATGGTTCTGTGTGATGATGTGTGAGGGTTGTTTTCTGTACACTAAGCATGTTCACTCCCACAACTAAGAAAGTTTTGTGGTTGATGTCTCCATTTCCCAGTATGTAGGTTGTCCAGTTCATACATCCCAGTTGTGCTCATTTTCCTGCCAATCCTTGTGGAAACTTGTCAAATGGATTCTGTCCTTTGCTTTCCTAAAATTATTCTTCTGTGTGTTTCAGCTTTCCTTTCAACAGAGGGTTGTTTCCTGTTTTTGTCCTTTCTGCATATTTCTCAAAAGTAGTGGAAAGACTGACTAGCAAAGACAGACAAGTGTCTGTCTGGTAAGGGAAATGGTGTGATTTAAAAGTGGCTGCTAAAGAAATACTGAAACCTCCAGGAAACCTCTAACATTTGTTTGGATGTTTTAGTTCATTTTTGGAGCTGTGGAATATCCATGATTTTCAGTACTGTGACCTTTACTTTGAAGAATGTCATAATTGTACCAGCAAACTCAGCTGTCAATATTTTCATTTCACACCTCTTTATAGGGCTTCATAACTGTATAAAATTACCCATACTGAGCATATGTGGTCTCAGGCAGGAAGGTATTTAATAAATAAATACATAAATAAAAAAGTGTCCATTTTAAAGTTATAAAAATTTGGCATGCAATTTTACTTTTTCACAAAACACAACTTAATACCTGTGTACCTGTCCCCCAAACTGGTGCTGTGATGGAAATGTGGGTGGGTGACCTTCCCCTCCTTTTCTCCTCCCCAAATATCAAACTGTTGTGAAAAGGGAAAAAAGCAGTGTGTATGCTTTGAGCAGACCCAGGCAGAAAAAGTAATCTCCACAGCAGAATGGCTGACCAGTCATTTATAGCCAATCAGTTTTCTAAAATAATCAGAATTTGGGAATTAAACCAAAACTGTAGACCATCATTCAAACAACTAAAAATATATACAACTAATTTATAAACCACATAACAAAGCATTGCAGTCTATTTTCTTTCTCTTCTTATTTCCCTTTTTTTTTGCATGTAAATATTGATAAAATATTCAGCAATAGACTCATTTCTTGTAAATAGGATGTATGGTGGAGACAGTTGAGAAGCAGAGTTCTCTATCAGACTCTAGTTCTTCCTCAAACGCTGTGCACACTCCTTTTATGATGTACTTTCCAGGATCAACATGAAAAATATCCTCTAGGTACAAATAACTAAGATCTGTGTGGATCACCTCTCCAACCTGTTACTTACTCTATGTCACCATATACAGTCTTCAAATTTGTCTGATACTTTAAATATTGTACAGTTGATTCAACACTTTTTTCCAAGGAATGCAAAAAAGACCCCCAGTGTTCAGTGCCAACTTCCCAGGCTTGCACAATTTAACCTGTTGAGGATTGGTTCTAATGTTTATTAAACCCTAGAGGACAAATGAATTTCCATTTACTGGAAGTCCAGCTACACAATTTTAATTTCACCATCTCTTTTGAATACAAAGAATCCAATCATGTAAACACGTATACACATGCTTAACTTTATACACAAGTAGTTCTATTAATTTGTTAGTTTTGATAGAGAACTAATTATGAAAAACATAGTTGCATTTTGAACTCTCCAAACTTAATGTAACTGTTCTATTTTATAAGTATAATCTAATGGATATGTAATTTAAATAAATACACTTTAAAATTTAATTATAGACTTGCCATTGAAGGAGTTTGAGGAGAGTGCATAAAGATATTCCAGTAGAATATCTATCTGGAAGACACTGTAAATACAGTTTATTCAGGTGCTATGGAGCACTTTTACATAAAGTTATCTGTAATGTTGAATGAGGGCAGCGGTACATCTACAGCATCTAAGCAAGATGAGAGAAATAAAAGAGTATATAAGGCAAAATGTAGACTTACAGCTACTTTAACAAGAACTGATAATTTCTGTATCTGTTCACTAAGGTGAATAAGAAAATCATATTTCCGTAAGATTTGAGACAAATCCAACTTCTCTTTCAGTAATCATAAAATGAATATGAAATGAATTATGAAATGTAACTCTAGTCCAAGAAGAAATTTTAAATGTAGTAAAGAATGTACAAAATGCTACTGTAAAAGCAGGGAGACTGTAAGAAAGCGTGTGTGATTAACTTCAGAGCATCTTGATGTAGCAAAATCTAAGTGTGTGTGTGTGTGTATACATGTATGCATGTGTGTATATATATATATAGTGTGTGTATAAATAACTGCCAAGCAGCCTAACCAAGAAAGGATACACAATAACAAGGATAGATGGTGACAACATGCATCAAAAACTCCAAATCAAGTCAGAAAGCATGTGCTGATAGCAAATCCGTGAAACAAAGTGAACTAAATATTGTAATCAATGCTCTTTACCTTAGATAACCATAAACAATACTTGGGGCTTGGTTATATTCTTGTTTTCTGAATTATGTTATTTGAACAGATGATGCTATTTTAACAGCTGTGCCAGGAGGAATAGATCTTGCAGGATATTTTAACAATTACATTTCTGGTGCTAAAGCAAGAAAGCTCAGTGGTAAAAATGTTGAGAATAAGGAGGCTTTTTCTTGAGACCTATAAAGGTCTGTCTTAAGGTGAAATCTTGGATTGTTTGAGAATGATCTTTTCTGACTTTTTAAGCATTGATAATGCTGTTTCTCAAATGTTAATTTGATATAGAATTCAAATGGATGAATTAGCTGGTGATTTGGTGATTTTGATCAGTCTCAAAATGATATTACTTTGCATTATAAAAAGCTTGTTCTTTCCATAATTATATCTTTATAGAATCTGGGTGGAATTGAATGGTTCCCAGGACATTAGCAAAACAATGACATAAAATCTTTTTTCTCTTAGCTGTTCATTATACCTTGAAGAAAAACAGGCACTATATATTTTTCACATGCACACACATATATGTATATATGTTTATATTTATACATATATTTATGAAATACACTCTAAAATGGTATATCACTTGATAAGATGCACATCCAGGAATTATAGCTTATGCTTTCATCATCATTTATTAATATCACACTTTGTCCTTTGAGGATCACAAGCAATCTGTGGTATTTCTTTTGAATCTGCTATAGCACAGAATCTGACTCATATTTCTGGGACCAAATGAGATTTCCATTTTCCACTGAGACAACCATGCACACAGTCTTATAAATGGGCTCATAATTTCTCTTTTATCTTCTCACAGAATCTGTGAGGTTAGAAGAGACCTCTGGAGTCCTTCTATTGCAGCTCACTGCTCAAAGCAGGGCCAACTAGAGCAGGTTGTTCAGGTTATGTCCAATCAAGTTTTCAATATCTCCATGACTTCTCAGCAACCTACTCCAATGTTTGACTACATGTACAACAGAAAAGTAATTTTCTTATGTTTAAGTGGAATTTTCTGTATTTCAGTTTGTGCTCACTGTCTCTTTCTTGATGAATACCACTAAGAAGAGTCTGGCTCTGTTGTCTTTATTGTCCTCCATCAAGTATTTTTATATATGGATAAGATTCTCCCTGTGCCTTCTCTTCTTGAGGATAAACAATCCTAGATCTTAGCCTCTTCTCATATAATACATACTCTAGGCCATTAATCATCTCTGTGGTTCATCACTGGACTTGCTTCAGTAGCTCCATGTCTCATACTGGGGAGCCCAGAGCTGGTCACAGCACTCCAGATGTGATCTCAGCAGTGCTGAATAGAAGGGAAGCATCACCTTCCTCAACCTGTTCTATTCTAAGGTAGCTCAGGATGCTGACAGCCTTTACTACATGGTCACATTGCTGGCTCATGGTCAGCTTGGTGCCCATTAGGACCCCCAGTCCTTCTGCAAAACCGCTTTCCAGGCCATCAGCCTCCAGCCTGTATAGATGCATAGGACTATTCATCCTCAGGTGCAGGACTTTGCATTTTGCTTTGTTGAACTTCATGAGGTTCCTGTTGGCCCATTTTTCCAGCCTGTCAAGGTCCCTCTGATGGCAGCATGGCTATCAAGTGCATCAGCCACTCCTTTCACTTTTCTATTGTCTGCAAACTTTCTGAGGATGGGTTCTGTCTCATCATCCAGGTCATTAATGAGGATGTTAAACAGTTTTGGCCTCAGTAACAACCACTGGGTGTATCACTAGTGACTAAACTGCAGCTGGATTTCATGCCTCTGACCATGGCCCTTTGAGCTATGGCAGTTCAGGCAGCTTTCAGTCCACCTCTGTGGACTCTTTTCTATCTCTGTGTACATTATATCTACAGACTGACTGCCAACCACAAATCAAAACAGTTTGGCATAAAGAAAGAGAGGAATTTTATTGGATATAGATGGCATTTCTGAATTCTTGAAACTTAAATGAAGCTTTATTTTGAGACCTAATTCATAGTGTTAGTCTTTAGTATGGTCTAGAAAACGTTTTGATTTTTTTAGCTTTAATTTAAATAGAATTAAAAATATATGAAGTCCTTGCTTTTATTCTGAAAGTGCCATTCTGAAAGCTTTACTGAAAGAGTGAATATTTTATTTTCTTGAATTCAAAGTAAATTAAATTTCAATTTTAATATTTGTCTCAAAAATGAAAATTGCCAAGGGCACCACTTAAACTATTTTTCCCTTGGCTCTGACAGTGAAGCAGCCACTGTAATTACTCTGGGATGCTGCAGTAATCCCACAAATATGTACCATGTATCCGGGAATTAATGTCCCCACAGCCCTTACAATGGCCCAACAAATCCTAACCCTTAAAATACACTTCAGTCATGCCTAGGATTGCTGTTCTTTTAGACAATTCACAATAGTAATTCTCCAAGTTAGAATCAAGGGCATAGTCCTTCTTAAAAATAATAATAATTTTGCAAGATTTCTATCTCAATACCTTGCTTCTGGCTTGCTCTGTTGTTCTAGTTTTGTTTGCTGAAGCAATACATTAAGTTCCCTAGAATAATTTGATCCCTTAATTCATTTTTTCACATATCGGAAATAAAATACTATATTTTTTTTCCATAGCCTTCAGAGATAAATTGTGTGTTTTCTGTATGATAGATGTACATAAAACTTGCCCATACTTACGGCTGTAAGTAACTCTCAGCTTTATGTGGTTATAAATAGCCTGCTTCTCTCTAAGAAACCCATGCAAAGTCTGTGACAAGGCAGAGCAGTGCTATTTCACATGGATTTTTCAGAACATACAGTTGATGACCCAAATGCTGTTGAAATCTGTCATAATCCTGTTGTTACCAACATCCATAAAATAAGTCTGGCATAGAAGGAATGACAGAACATTTGGACATGACACACCAGTAGTCACAAACCCTTCTAGCTAACCCCTAGGACAAAATTAAGATCAGAGAAAAAGCTTCTTCTGAGTGCAAACCTGGCAATTATTTAAACCCTGATGTGGAGAAAAACATGCTAAACTAGCACCTGAGAAATTCTAATGTTTGTTGGAACCCTCTCACATAGGGATCTCTTGTAGCTCCATCTCTAGTTGTAACGAATCTCAGAAGCATCAGAGAAAAACCTACCCATTATGCTTCTCTCCCCATGAATATGTCAAAGGCAGAAAAAATGTTACCAGCCTCCCCAGGCAGCCAGCAGAAGCATTAAAATGATAGGAATATACCATATAATATCAATATATTGACATAACAGACACAAGGACTGCCTCATTTTGCATTCCCTGACAGACACATTATAGTGGTTGGTAAATGTATTATTATTTTTGGATACATGACAATTTAGGAGATGATCTGGAAGGGAATTTAAAGCACAGCAATGCAAAACACAACTTCCTTTGAAAACTTAACTTTCTCTGTTCAAGAATTTTGTGATGCAGTTCTTCCCATAAATTTAATTATCGCTTGATTTTAGAAATTAGAAAATATACAGTTTAGTTGCAATGTTTTTCATTGTTTATATTCATCTAAAATTTCTTGCTGGTTTTGGAGAGCAGTCTTTGACCTGAGTTGAAGTAATTTTCAGTTGAAAATGATATGAATGTTTTTGTGCATGTGAATCCAATTCATAACTTTTGTATTGTTATTGCACTTTTACCTTAATAATTAACAGAATTTCTTTTGGTCCGTGCTTATACATTTTTAAAAAACACTAGGTGCTAATTTGAGACTTTCTGTCTCAAGAAATCTTTTGTTACTGAATCTTATTGTTGTAATCATCTGATATGCCATGTTAAAAAAAGATGGCATTACTGAGATTAACCCTATTGTGTTGGAAAAAATGTATTATTATTTTTGGATACATGACAGTTTCTGTGATGATCTGGAAAGGAATTTAAAGCCCATCAATACAAACTTATCAGCTTATCTGGTTACAAAGCTCCTCCTGGAGAACATATGATGCCTATAATGATGCCATGACATCCCAGCTTTTGTGGAACAGATGATGACTGGAAATGTCCAGGGCTTGGTCATGTTAACAGTGCTTGATTTTTGAGATGCTTGGTAAAAGGAGAGAATTGGTAGCATTATATTATTGTATTCAAAGATTAGAAAAACTTAGAATAGATAGAGCAGTATTTATTCACAATCTAAACACACAAAAAATAATAAACTTCAGATATGTTTCTGATAGTTATATACTTAGAATTGAGAAATCCCATAGTTGTTACAAGTATAAATTCCAGTATAGGGTAGTGTGTAAAAATGTGTCTTTGGTGTGGTGTCAATCAGCAATAATGCTAGGTAGCTGAGATACTTTGAGTAGTCCTATACATAGGTATCCACTTAGGTCAAGTATTTTTAATACTAGCTGCCATGTAATTTTAATGAAATTGCAAACATAGCTTTGTTGTGATTTCATCCAACTCTAGCATCTGTGTTTGTTGACTTAAATCACACTCGTGTTTCTCAAATGAAACCACACACTATCTAAAGCCAGTTTATTAAAAACTTTGTGTTCCTCCTGTAAGTTTCTAAGCAACTTATGGAACATAAACTGAAAATAAAGTGGGGTTTCAAGACAAGATTACTGCAGGGGACAGGCAAAGCTTGGTCTTGTGTAGTTGCAAAACTTCAGAATATTTCTGAGTTCAGAAAATATATAAATCTTTGGAAAAACTATTTGAGGGATAGTTGCCTACATGCTAACTTTGGAAGTTTCTTTTTTTTTTAAAGTTTTGTTTCTTTTTTTTTTTTTAAGTTTTATTTTTAACATGGATTGCTTAAGTTATCTAATTTGTGGTATAGCTCCAAATGGCTCTATTGGCAAGATATTTCCTAGGCAGACTTACAACAGAGGTGCAGGTACGAAAAGGAGGAACTTTGGAAATGGCTATTTTCTAATAAAGTTGTGATGCCAAGCCACTGTTTGTTTGTGTGTGGGGGTGATTTTTGGTTTTGATTTTTTTTTTATTTGCCTAATTTTCATTGCTTTCCAATCACCAATTCTACTTTCCAATTTCTACTTTTCTTGATTTGAAGATATTGAGCTGCGGCAAATCACCACATTTTCTCTTGTTAACATGTTTCATTACAGTCTGTGTTGCACTCTAATTTCTATCCTGAAATGAACTAACATAGGTGGATTTTATTTTCTTCTGTTAGTTCTTTACAATCAGAAACCACTTCTCGTAGAATCATAGAATGCTTAAGATTGGAAGGGACCTCTAGAGGTCATATAGTCCAATCCCCCTGCACACGCAGGGCCACGCAGGGCAGGTGGCACAGGGCTGCATCCAAGCGGGTCTTGAAGATCTCCAGAGAAGGAGACTCCACTACCTCTCTGGGCAGCCTGTTCCAGGGCTCTGTCACCCTCACTGTCAAGAAGTTCCTCCTTAAGTTCCTGTGGAAATTTTGGTGCTTAAGTTTGTGGCCATTTCCTCTGGTTTTGTCAGTGACCACCAGTGAAAAGAGGCCAGCCCCATTCTCCTCACTGCCTCCCTTGAGGTACTTATACACACTAATTAGATCCCCTCTCAGCCTTCTCTTCTCCAGGCTGAACA
>JAWLRI010000027.1:1471937-1508459 GCA_034781795.1 Crypturellus tataupa | reverse complement strand
TTTTATTTTATTTTATTTTATTTTATTTTATTTTATTTTATTTTATTTTATTTTATTTTATTTTATTTTATTTTGTTAGTACATAGTCATGCAGTATAGTGCAACGACGTCAGTGAAGTCAAGACTATTTTCTCCTTTCCTTCAGGTTTATTTTCTCCTAGCTTATTCCTTTTGCCTCTGTTTTTTAATGTCTCAGCTTTGAAATCTCAGTCTTTAAGAATTCTAACTTCGCTTTGTGAGAGCTTGATCCCAGTATAGTTACAGCCGGCACAGGCAACCCCTTCTCACATAAGATCAGTTGTGTAATGTGTAATCTTGAACTTTAAAGATAGTGCAGTTTTGCAATTTCCTTGCTTGTGTTCAGTCTTAGATTGAGTAGAGTCTTTAATGTTTTTTACCTTTTGGATTGTAAAGCCCTAAAATGAGATTCTCAAAAAAACTACGGTTTGATACTCAGTGTCTGTGCTGCTAAGGGAAGGGGAAAAAGGATGAAGCAAGGAGTAAGGATGGGGGAGGGCCTTTCTTTTCTTTATTTTTCTTATCCGTTGTGGGAAACCTGCTTTCAAAACTGAAGGCCCCTAGTTAATTGCATGCGTTGATAGTTGGAGGCACAAATGCTCTTTTTCTTGGAACTGAAATGCTATCTTTTTTGTGCAGCAATCGGTTAAGGCTTTTTACAATGCTGTTTTAGAATATCTTTATTTTTGTTATTTAGGCATTGAAATCAAATGGGATCATCTCTTGGTATTGTATGCTTTAATAAGTTATTGAAGGGTGCTTTAGGATCTGTTTCATGAAAGGATTAATCTGAATGAAAACCCATCTGCTGTTCTCGTTTGTCATTTGTCAACTGTCCTCAGATTCTCTTATCCGTCAGACCTATGAAATAATTTGCCAGTTGTTGCAGTCTGTCGGCTATGCCTATTAACTAAAAGTCATTTCCATATAGCAGCTGTTCCTCTGTAGCTTCTGTGTAATGAGTTGGTTGTCGATCCTATTCCAAAATATCTTTATGTCACCAGAAACGCCAAGCACTTGGCGTTGTTGGTGGTGGTATTAATAAAGAGTCCGAGACCTGAAATGACATCAAGGCTAAATGTCTGGGTCCCTCCTGCAATGGTCTTTAGGATTTTCTCTCATCTCGCATAATTCATTAGGTCAGAGTGCGGCTGAACTGGCAAAGAGGATTTTACATAATGGTTGCTTACGTTTTATCTGTTGCATGGCTAAACAGAGGATTTCAGTTTTCAGTACTGTCAGCCAAGCATTTTTCCCCTGCTACTGAATTAATTTTTAAACTATGCTGCTAGGGCTTTTCAAATGAGCCTTCCCTCCTTTCCCAGCCATTTCTGGCAGCTCACATAGCTCCATGCAAGACCATTAGATCATCAGCCCCTTAACAAGTCGTGCTCCTGCACTCACTAAAGTCAAGAAGCTGTGCTACATGTTATAGCAAACTATCTGGACTATTAGCATAGCCATTTTTTTTCAAACATGAGTAGTTCCTTAAGCATTGCAGTCCATGACAATTTTGGTTTTCCCTTTACTCTGTCATAATTGCTCTCTCCCGCAGTTTTGGAAATAGCTACAGGCTATCCTAGAAGTTGGTTATATAACAAGACTTCTAGGTCATATCTGGTCTTTAAACTGCGTAATGCCTTTTATTTTTGCATCTAGGTGGTCTTTGAGATGCTAGAAATGTGCTCAGCAAAGTGTATTCAGCAAAGCACTTCAGGCTTCATGATATTTCCTGACTTCAGCCTTGCTTGTTTGATTCGCAAAAGCTTGTCTGCTTTTATTTCCTTGAGCTTAGACTAATGGCTGTGCTTGGTGACTTACCTTGTAAAATGCTTTATACTTTAACTCTGTGTGAAATTCTGCTGCCAAAAAAAAAAAAGACAGAAAAAAAGCAGAATGGCCCAAACTTGATCCTTGTTTTGCACCGGTTACCCATGCAACAAAAGATAGGTTTCAAGGCACTACTAATACTGTGTGATATCTGCTATCATCAAATCCTGGGTTATATTTCAGACTTGGATCTTGGTATTGTGCGAGACATCTTTCACATATGAATGTACTTGGTGACTGCAATGGAAACCACCACCTAAATCATAGTACTTTCTCTCACACTTAAATTACCTACGGGGTGCCCCTTGCGCTCTTGTGTAGGTTATGCATTCAGGGATCACAGCCTTGGCAGCAGGGAGGAAGAGCACTATACACTAGGTCCTCTGTTTAACCACTCTAAACCACACAAGCTGTTGTTCAGGTTTATTTGAGTCCACTTTGAATCTCAGTTCTCAAGTGACTTAAGCTAAACCAAAGCCAGAACAACCACATAGTACTGCTGAATTCATTATATCACTAGAAAATAATGCTTCTAGTTAAATCGGGTTAAACCCTTGGTGAAAGGGGATGGTCAGACACGCTGATTTGGTTGCAGCTGGTTGAGTTAGGAGATGAGTGACTCCATTTGCTTCTTCTCAGCTGGTTCATATTTTCTGGTTTAACTGCCTTTGTAACTGCTCAGAATGACCTGTGCAAACTTGTGTGCATTTTAGGCAAGCCTTTATTTAGTTGTAACATTTCTTTTTACAGAAACTGGTGAGGGCCTCACCACTTATGCAGTTGTGTTGGCATCTGTGAGGGAGCAAGACGGAGGAGGGGTGAGCAGCTGAGGATAGCAACCTCTTAATCAAGTTAAGCTGTAGCCACAGCACATCTGACCATGCTTTGAAAAAATTTAATTTAAAAAAAAAAGTTGACATGCAGTTGGCCGGGAGCCAAGGATGAAATTCCGGCCATGCTGAACATGCAAGCGAAAGGAATTTACTGGGTCAGTGAATCCATCTCTTGTTTTTGCAGGGAAAATTTTCTTAAACTGACTACGATCCATATTAAAGTTTATTTTAAAGCATTATTGACCTGCTGCCCTTGAGGCTATGTCGCTCATAGACTTCATCTGGGAGTGAGAATTAATTTCAAGTGGTACAGACCAGCATGGCCTTAAATATGGACAGAATCATGATGACTGTCCTTTCAAGCTGATTTTATTTTTTCAACCATACACGCTCATTAGACTTTTCTTTATTGCCAGTTTTCTACTTAAAATCTGTTAAGGATTCCTGACCTCCTTTTTATATAGCAAATGAAGCACAGCTCTGTGTGATGAAGAGTGAGGGCTGTTTTCTGTACACTGAGCATGTGTAGGCCCACAACTGAGAAAGTTTAGTGGTTGTTTAAGTCTCTGTTTCGCAGCACATAGGTGGGTGTCAGAGAAAGATTTCTTGTTCATTTTCCTCACACAGACCATGCCTGTGCCCAAGCTATGCTCTTGTCATAATACTTTGCCCCAAGCTAAAAGGCAAAGCCTGAGAGTCTCGGAAGGTGAGGTACCAACCCCGCTTACGTTGTTGTAAACTTTTGCCATTGGCTTTGTGCTAGCGAGGGTTGTTTCTTATCCTTGTTGTGTAGTCTTCAGTTTTCTTCTTGGCCAGTTCATACATCCCAGTTGTGCTCATTTTCCTGCCAATCCTGGTGGAAACTTGTCAAATGATTCTGCCTTTTGCTTTCCTAAAATCATTTTTCTGCATGTTCCAGCTTTCCTTTCAACACAGGATTTTCTGTGTTTGTTTCCTGATTTTGTCCTTTCTGCATATTTCTCAAAAGCAGTAGAAAGGCTGACTTGCAAAGACAGCCAGTTGTCTATGTCTGGTAAGGGAAGTGGTGTGATTTAAAAGTGGTTCATCTAATGAAATACTGAAACATCCAGGAAAACTCTAACATTTGTTCGGATGTTTTTGTTTATTTTTGGAGCTGTCGAATATCCATGATTTTCAGTACTGTGACCTTTACTTTGAAGAATGTCGTAATTGTGCCAGCAAACTCAGCTGTCAATATTTTCATTTCACACCTCTTTATAGGGGTTCATAACTGACCTATAAAGTTGCACATACTAAGCATATGCAGTCTCAGGCAGGAAGGGATTTAATAAATAAATACATATATACAAATGTGTCCATTTTAAAGTTATACAGCCACAAAAAAGGGCAGTTGGTGACTCCAATGCTTTTTACAGTCCTCTAACTCCGCAGCGAACTGGTCAGGGTTTTCTTCTTTTAAACTCAAGATGATTAACCTTCTGGTCTTTAATGTCGGCTGATGCAGTGCCTGTGGCTGTTATGACAAATAACCACATTATTGCATTTAGGAAATTAGCTACTGTGTGCTTGTGATAATTTCATCTCCATGCAAATAGCTCGCAAATTTTAAGCAGGCAGACTTATTACAAGAGTCAGTTCTGCTTTCAGATACACACCATCTTTGTGTATTCATGCAGATTCCTCAGAGTGCATTTCAAAGGATTTTTGTCAGCCAGCTTTAATATTAGATTTCCTCTGAAGGACTTTTTTTTTTTTTTTTTTAATATTCCTTCTTAAACACATAAAACACTCTGGAAAAAGAAAAAAGAAGTATTTTTTTAAAAGTTTCCCAATGATCCTCTTTTATTCATTCATATTCCTGTTTAGCATTGGATAGCAGTAGTTCTGAAAATGTTGTTATTCCACTATGATTTCCAAAGTGATACACACAGGTTAAAATTGCTGCTGCGTGAAGGGATGAAAATCACAGTACTTCTTTTAATCTTCATCCTCCCCCAAGCCATCTTTCATGGAACACCAAGTCAGCAAGCTCCCTGTTCCTCTGAAAATTTGGCATGGCATTTTACTTTTTCATAAAACACAACTTAATATTTGTGTAACTGCCCCCCATACTGGTGCTGTGATGGAAATGTGGGTGGGTGACCTTCCCTTCTTTTTCTGCTCCCCAGATATGAAGCTGGTGTGAAAAGGGAGAAAATAAGTGTGTATTCTTTGAGCAGACCCAGGGAGAGAAGGGAGATTTGTTCCTCAGAAGACAGGAGAAGGAAGTTTTGCTTAGAAATGGCTCATACCAGGAAGTCCAAATTGTCTTTGTGCTTACCCAGACATCTCTCCCGGGGACGTGTCATCCCCTTTGGTCATCGTGTTCTCACATAAGCAGCTCCACGCAGCATAAATGGCAGCTGGGTGATCTCCCTCATTTCCACATTGCTTCCACTTATGCAACAAAGTCTGGAACAGGGGAAAGCTTATTTTAAAACCTTAGTTTGAGAGAGGAAAAAAAAAATAAAGTGATGTTGACCCAGCCTTGGAGATTTCTGAATGCCCCAATGTTTCAGTTTGCAGTGAAACCCTAAACCCTACTGTGGCTTACATAGTTTGGCATTTCAGTGGAAAGAGTTCACAGAGTTCGAGTCCTAGGGTTACATCTCTAAATAAGAGGTAGTAAATCAGTGCTTGCAATGTATGAAGGTTTTGTGCCTAAAAATCCATCTTATGCATGTCTTCAATACCAAAGTCTTTTTAGTTCAGTCTTCTAATGATTAAACTATTTGATCCCTGTGACTTCATATTACTTCTCTTACAGATACACATTAGCATATTTTTGCTCTAGGGTAAATCTTCAACAAATAATGAGAGGTATCATGGAAACCAGTTTGAAAATAAATGTTTTTTATCCCATAACTTATGTTGCAGGACTGGGTAAATAGTAGATAACCCAAAAAAAATGTTAAATTTTCCAGCAATTGCTTCACCTCTGTTACAGAGCGAAAAGAGCCTCTTTCTTCAGAATGTATTGGATTTTTTTTTTTTGCACAGCACTGGAATGTGAACTGAAAGTTGGTGTCAGACCTGTATGCAAGTGTAATAATAACATTCCAAATGCATTGAAACCCACTTGCTTTCACATTACCTCCCTTTATATAATTTTTTTTTCCTTTTTTTTCCTGTTGTGAGTTGTGGCAACTCTGAGCAAACCAGAGCCATATTCTTCATGAGACCATCTTCTGAAGTGCCAGGGATAGCAGGGAAATAACGACTGGGTCTGCGAACATCGTTTCACCTTTCTCTGTTTTGATGATACTTCATAGTGAAAGGAGACTGGCAGAAAATGTAAATATTTCTATCTGTCCCATGAACACTGGGAGTGGTTTTCCTAGTTTAGCAAAGTCCGGAATGACAGGGAATCCATAAGAAATTGCTTATAGCTTCTCTATTCCTGAAGATTACAGTAATATTGACCCAAATTTAGTGAAAAACATTTTATGGTCATCACACGTATATCAGAGCTTTATTTATTTCTTTGTTTAGTATTTATTTTGAGTACTTATTTCTTGAACAAATATAAACCTGAATTCCCTCCTACACCATTCTCATTTTTTGGTGCTATACCTATTATTAACCAGCAAAGCATAGACCAAAACTGAATAGAAATAAAGATTTTATGAGAATTATGGATGCCTAATTTAATATACTTTCCTGAAACTATTCACACTGTTACAAAGCCATGTTATTTTCTACAAAGCATAGTCTGCAAGACAAACTTTTCTGTTGGTTGTGCTGATATAAAAGTATTAATTAATTCCCTGCTCATATTAGTATCTGGGAAACAGTATTTGGTCTGTGTTTTATTAACTGAAGACTTCTGACAGAGTCATATTCATTGCATCTCTATTTAGAGGTTGAGGGAAAATGCTGTTGTCGGTTTCCCCAAAAAAACAGAAGTGTAAACAACTCTGTTTGTTAGTTATCCAAACCACTTACTATACCTCTTGTAAATGGAGCTGGACCCAAACCCAAGAATCTTAATTGCTCAAAAAATAGGAAGAGATCTTTACTCTTCCTAGGGAAAAGGCTGCCTGAAACCCTGCATTTAAATGCTCTGGAGATACGGGTTTTGGAATGTGTTCACAGGATTACAAATGAAAGACAGGGGCAAATGCTATATTCTCCAGAACTGCTATTGATTGACTGATGTACTTAAAGGATAAGGACTGAATCCTGTAGAGAAGGCCAGGGAGCTGCAGACAATCATATATAAAGAAAAGAAAATCCTGTTCTTCCTAGAGCTTGAGTCCAGTACTCAAGGTAAGGAGCATATATCTGGGCACTGCTGAAAGAAGGCTTTACTTAAATAGTGGGAGCACTGCATCCAGTAAGCTAGAAGGCTTGGTTTTCAAGGACAGATACATACATCACTGAGCTTGGCCTCTTAAGTGGTATTCTTGCAGTTTCGTAGGTGATACTTCAGGAAATTAAAGTGTTTTGCTTTTTATTTTTTTCACAGTAAAGATCTAATGAATGATCTACTCAAAAGGCTGAACACAAAAACTGGAGAACTCTCTTTTGTTAATCTGGGTCTCAGATTCTCTCTGTTAGGGGCAGGGACACACAAGGACGGGGAGCACACGAAATTTTTCTCTTGCATGGAGGCATTCTGAGAACATTATGGTATCCCTCTCCATAGGCTGCTGTCATTGGCAGAGTATGACTTGACAGAACCAAAAATCTGAAACTTCATGTGAGTGAGGCATGCCTCATAGCTCTCTTATTTATTGATGATTTCATAAGCAGCGTCCTTCTCTGCATTATCTCGTATCCCCTGATGTTCAGCTTTCCTGTCCTCTCCATAAATCAGAGGAGCAGAAAGGAAATATTTTCAAATTTTAACTATTAAAATTCTAGCTCCTGCCACCAAGAGCTAGCTAATTTCCTCTGAGTTGTCTTTATTTCTGTTGTGATGGATGTTACAATGCTCCTAAGAAACCAGCAATTCTGTCCAGATCAGGAGAGAAGAAAAACAAACACACAGACAAAACAAAGAAAACAAACAAAACAAAACAAACAAACAAAAATATTTTCACAGCTGATTGTTCTCTTAATGTTATGATTTCAGTATTCTGTGCCGAATACCTAACTTTCATTGTAAGGAGTTGATTCAAAACAGATTCCCTAAAGAGAATGTGTAATTATAATGCTAAGCTAAGTATCAGCAAATGGAAAAAATGAGTTTTGAGAATTTCATTGTACTGCAGGATTTAAATGCAATTGAAAATGTCAACAGTTTTTATATGCAAGTAGCAAGAGACAAAAGAAACAAAGATAAAGTGATGCACAAAGTGGGGAAAGTCTTTAGGGACATTAAACCAATTCAGAACAATATGGAAGTAATCAAAAGTCAGTCAACAGACCAAATAAGCCTTCATAAAAGACAAGTACAGACTATAGCTGAGGCAGCTTAAGGAAGGCTGGATGATGGTAGATGCGGTCTGTTTACATAAGAGACGAAGTGATTACAAAGGAAGATATGAAATAATTAGTGTTAGTTAAATCTCAAATGACTTGGAGCTTTGTTGCAGTTAGAAAAAGCATCATGAAGCTTGGCTGCTTACCCGAATCTTGCCCATGCTTTTAAGAAGTTGTCAAACAAGACTAGAAAAATCTCACAAAAGAAGAATATGCATGGAAATGTTTTAATCCCCTTTTTCAAAAGGTTCCTCCCCTATATTCTAACCTATATATTAATGCTTTAATATCAATGCAATAAATAAAAATGAATGATCTTAATGTTTCTTCAAAATCCTATTTGGTAGGCAAGATGTTCAGTTTGGAGTGAAACTTTCCTTCATACATACTTTCTCCAGAGTAACTAGGTCCATTTTAAAACTTTGTGTTAGGGAGGGTGTGTGCTATTACGTAAAAATCAGTATAACTCTGCAGAAGTGCAACACTTTTTTCAAAGAGCTGTGGGGAATTAGGACAAGAGCAATATCAATGATAGCAAGGTTAAAAATGCTTGATTAGTTATCAAAAGATTGAAGATACAATCTACAGTTAACCAAAACTGCATAGAAGGGGGAGAAGAAGTAAGATGAATTCAGAGTTCTGCCTCTCACTAAACTGCAAGTGAGATGTGAATATGACAGTAAAGACCTCAGTGTAGCAATGTATTCTGTGGAACGTCGTTGCTATGTATTTCCTCTTGGACTGAAGCTAAACATCACTGTACCCTGCAGTCCTAGTTTGCTGGCACTCACCCCTCACACCACTTTTTGGGAGTTATTCCAAAAATTTGAATTTACAGGTCTTATACCACTGTGAAATATGGACATAGATTCAGGCCTGGCTTGCTCTGACACTACTGACTTTGGCAGTAGCGCAGCTTTTAAAGGCTACAAGGAGCCACTGAGAATTGGAGACTATGAAGATTAGGTGTCCTCTGTCTTATCAGCAATGAATGGGAAAAAAGACTTTTATTGACTCAAGTCTCCCCTTTAGCCCTTTCCAAATATTTCTCTGTCCTCCCTTTCTGGGATAGAGGCATAGGTCACTAAATCTACTCCAGATATAGCTGTATTTTTCTACTTCACATTCTTTTTCTACATTATGTCTATATTTCACTACATGGAATGTGATGTATTTCTCTACGTCATATATAGCTGTAGTGATCAGGGTACTGATGGTCCTTCCCACTGTCTGCACTTAAGCTCCAACTTACATACTTGTCAGAGCTTGAACCTTACTCTACATCTTCTCAGGGAGTTCTCTTAGTGTGCTTTCTAATAAGACTGATCATCATATATTTGACAAAAACCATGTAGGTTAGCTCATCAACCATTAATTTGAAGTAGAGTTAAATGCTGTAATTACTAAATGCATTTGTGCTAAAACTTCTGGAAACATACCCATGGAGAAAGTAGCATCTTAAATTTAGTACCTGGAATCAGTCTGTTTGAGTATCCCTTTTAACACCTATTTCTGCTCCAAATCCCTTCTGTGAAATATAAGGAGTGACTCAAAGCAGTAGGTAATCTTTCACGGGCTCCAATGATATTCTGGATCAGCATAACAATACCAAATTCCTATTAAAAGAGCATATACCTTGAATATATCTCCTGGGAAGGCTGATGCCCATCTGAAGGCACCATCTCACACTGGAAAGAGGTGAGCACTGATAGGTGGAAGAATAAAGATGGCAGATAGGTAACCCTTAACTTTTTTCCATGGTAGGAAAGTGACCTAAGCTTCCGAGTTAGGATGCAATTGCAGTCTGCACATATTTCCATAGCTTTTGCCAGGTAACAGTTCTAGGAACTCGTAAACAGCAAAGGCCATTTCCTAGTCTACTGCCCTGCTAAACAACTCTTCTTTTAGGTCTCTATGGGCTCGGGAAAAACTCATGAAGTTTGAAGGGATTCAGATATGAGCATGTATTCTAGAAGTGCTTATCCCTACTGCAAGAGTGATGTTTTTCAGTATGCAAGTTAAAGTGGAGTTGGTAATCTGGAGTGTCAGAGCACACAGTTTTGTAGCTATTTTTGAGTTTCTTTCTGTGTCAAGTCCTACTTTGATTGTACTTCTGAAATGACTATTGCTGCAAAATGTATTACAGATTTTGCATGTTTCTAGTTGCTTAAAACTTTTTCACTAGCCAGCCACATTAGAGAAGAAAAATCCTGCTCTGATTAGGTAGAAAATGTATTCCTGATCTTTAGTGTGTGACCCAATATATAGGCTTTACTTGTTTGTACTTTATACCACTGAGCACTCTTATTTTTGCCACCAGCTGAAAACTGTCTTCGTGTGTGATTATAATTGTAATTTATTCTTTAGTAATGCAATTGAGTATAAAACCAGTTGCATCAGGCAGATCTATCTTCTACCTCCAGGGTGAAGATCCTGCTGTTCTCAGCCTTGCTGGTGGGCTGAAAAAAAAAGGCGCAACAAGTTAAAGAGGGCAGGAGTTGAAAGCAGGCAAGATAAAAACTACACTGTTGCACTGTAACCATTTAACAGTTGTGAAGCGGCTGTGTTCCTGAAAAAGTCCTGAGGACGGAATAAACACAGGATCCATCCAAAGAGCCATTGACATCATCTACCCATATGCAGGCTAGATAATAAGGGAATCATTCAGTTCAGCAATGTTTTATGTGGAGCAGCCTTGTGAATTATACTGTCTTTCTGCAGCACAATTGTATAGTGATAGGATTACTGCAGTTTTCAAAACTTTTTATAAGATCGTATGGTATGTAAACATGAATTCTATGAACTGCTAAGGACTGACTGATAGCTGAGGGCATTTCATCTTTCATAGTGACACACTTGTAAAGATAAATCTGGCCCTAAGAGTTTTCCAGTCACACAAAAGGTAATCTCCACAGCGGAATGGCTGAGCAGTCGTTTGTCAACAATCAGTTTTCTGAAATAAACAGAGTTTGGGAATAAAGTCAAAATGGCAGACTATAAGCAAACAAAACTAAACAAAATATATGTAACTAATTTATAAACTACATAACAAAGCATTTCAGTCTATTCTCTTTCTGTTCTGACTTCTTTTTATCTTTTTTTTTTGCATGTAAATGTTCATAAAATATTCAACAACAGCCTCATTACTTGTAACTGGAATATATGATGGAAACAGCTGAGGAGCAAGGCATTCTCTGTCAGATTCTGTAGTTCTTCCTGAGAAGATGTGCACACTCCTTTTTTGATTGAGAGCTTTCCAGGATTGACATGAATAGTACCCTCTAAGTCTAAACAACTAAGATGTGTGTGGATCTCCTGTCCAATCTGCTTGTGCAGTTTAGTCTGTTGAGTATTGGTGCTGATATTTATTAGACCCGGAAGGAGATACTAATTTCCATTTGATACATTTGCCCCAATTCGGAAAACTGGAAGTCCAACTGCACAAATTTAATTTCACTGTCTCTTTTGAATACAAAGAATCCAATTGTGCAAACACATACATGCTTAACTTTATGCACATGAATAATTCTATTAAGGTAATCTATCACTGTTTTCAAAGAGAACCAAGCATGAAAAACACATTTGTGTTTTAAACTCTCCAAACTTAATGTAACTATTCTATTTTAAAAGTATAATCTAATGAATATGTAATTTAAATACAATTACATTTAAAATTTAATTATAAGCTTGCCATTGAAGGATTTTGAGAGTGCCTAAAAATATTCCAGTAAGCTGGAAGACACTGTAAACTCATTATGTTTAGTGCTATGGCGCACTGTTTGTAAATTTATCTGTTATGTTGAGTGAAGCTGGTGGTACATTTACAGCATCTAAGCAAAATAAAATAATTTAAAGACTATGTAAGGAAGAATGCAGGCTTCCAGCTACTTTAACAAGAACTAAAATCTCTGTGCCTGTTTATTAAGGTGAATAAGAAAATAATATTTCTGTAAAAATTGAGACAAATCCAACTCCTCTTTCAGTGATCATAAAATGAACATGAAATTAAAGCTGAAATATAACTCTAGTCCAAGAGTAAAAGCAGCAGACTGTAAGAAAGTGGGTGATTAGACTATTCTCAATCAATCAGAGTCTTGAGGCAGCAGCATGTGTGTGTGTGTGTGTGTGTTTATAAATGACTTCTAAGCTGCCTAACCAAGAAAGGATCCACAGTAACAAGAATAGATGTTGATAGCATGCTTGGAAACTCCAAATCAGGTCAGGAAGCACATGCTGATACTGAATCCATGAAAGAGTCATGAAAGTGAAACAAATGATGTTCCAATCAATGACTTTTATCTTAAATAACTGTAAGCAGTACTTGGGGTTTGCTTATATACTTGTTTTCTGGATAATGCTGTTTAAACAGATGATGCCATTTTAACATCTGTGCCAGGCTGGAATGGATGTCAGATGGTATTTTAACAATTACATTTCTGGTGCAAAAACAAGAAAGCTCAGAGCTGAAAACTAAACAAGGAGGCTTTTTAGGGGGGAGAGGGGGAGACTCATAAAGGCTGTCTTTAGGTGAAGTCTTGGATTGCTTAAGAATGTTTTCCTCTGACTTACTTTGTAAGTGTTGATAGTGCATCAAATGTTAATTTAATATGGAATTCAAAAGGATGAAGTATTTGGTGATTCAGGATATTTCAAAAATGATGTTTTTATAATGATCACATACATTGCCTTATCGCTATGAAATGGCATTATCTTGCATTACAAAAAGCTTGTTCTTTCCATAATGGTATTTTGATAGAGTCTGGGTGGAACTGAATGGTTACTAGGGCATTAGCAAAGCGATGACATAAAATCTTTGTTTTGTATAGCTCTTCATTATACCTGGAAGACAAACAGACATAATATATTTATATGTATGTATATATATGTATATGCATACATACACACAATATACATATATATGTATATATATACACTCATATATGTGTAAATATATATTTGCACATATATATGTATATATGTATGTGTGTACACTAAAAAATGGCATATGCACATCCAGGAATTATAGCTTATGCTTTCTTTGTCTTTCATTAATATCACACCTTGTCCTTTGAGGATCACAAGCAATCTGTGGCATTTCTTTTAAATCTTCCATTGCACAGAATCTGACTCATATTTCTGGGACCAAATGGAATTTTCATTTTCCTCTGAGACACTCGCTCAAGCAGCCCTGTAAATGGGCTCAGAATTTCTCTTTTCTCACAGGATCTGTGAGATGAGAAAAGAACTCTAGAGACTTTCTATTGCAGTCCACTGCTCAAACCTAGAGCGGATTGTTCAGGTTGCGTCCCATCAAGTTTTCAATATCTCCAGGGATGTAGGATCCATGACCTCTCTGGCAGCCTGTTTTTGTGTTTGACTGTCTGCATGACAGAAAAGTACTTTCCTCTGTTTAAGGGAAATTTTCTGTATTTCCATTTGTACCCACTGTCTCATTTTTTTCATGAATACCACTGAGAAAAGTCTGGGTGCGTTGTCTTTACGGTCCTTCCTCGGGTATTTATGCATGGATAAGATTCCTTCTGTGCCTTCTCAAGGATAAGCAATCTCGAGTCAGCAAGCAAAGAGTCAGATCCCTTAGCCATTGCTCGTATATACTCCAGACCATTAACTGTATCCGTGGTTCTTCACTGCACTCGCTCCAGTAGCTCCGTGTCTCTTGTTTTGGGGAACCCAGGGAAGGACACAGCACTCAGGGTATGATCTCAGCAGTGCTAAGTAGAGGGGAAGCATCACCTTCCTCAACCTGTCCACAATGCTCTTCTAATGTAGCTCAGGGTGCTGACAGCCTTTTCTTCAAGGACACATTGCTGGCTCATCTTTTACAAGTAGAGAATATATGGGGTAGGGCATATGGAAGATTTTTTGTTTGGTTATTTTTAAATGTTACTAATTTGGCCAAAACATCATCGTTTGGTCTCTTTGACAAGCAAGGTAAACACCCCTCCTGAAACTTTAGCCTCTTAAAGAGAGAGACATCTTCTAATCTTGTTGATCTGACTGAAGTTTTCACAGAAGATCTGTGATGCAAGGCTTTTTCAAATGACTGACAAGCAATGTGTATCCATTACTTTTCTCTCTGTCCTTTAGTTTCCATGCCGTTTAAAGAGTATGTAAACAGTTCGAAAATGTCACGTGGAGTGTTGTGATTAAATAGGTTACAACAGTCCTACCAACAACATTGTAATCTTCTCATACCTTCCAGTATTGAAAGCATGATCATGAGATAAGTATTGAGCCTGGTGAGTAATAAAAATGAGGGCAAGGACAAGCCCAGAGCTCATTTGTATTAGTAGCTGACCTTGGTGTTGCTATTTGGAGACTCATGCTTTACCATTAGTTGCTACCCAACTGTTACAAAGTTTTCTTTCTCCACTTTGATAGAGACCATAAATGACTTCTGTGATGTACTTGGCCAAGGCACAACACCAGAATCAGTGAAATAAGATTATGATCTTCTCCGTAACGTTGCTTCCCTAATCTGTCTAATCAATGTGGCAGCATTCCGGAGTCCTTCACTGGACTAGCAGGTCAGCATGGTCATGAGTGAAGGGTGATGACAGTAAAGCAGGAAGTTGCATTACAAAGAGGGAAAATAAATATTTTAAAAGCAAGATAAGTTTTGTTTATATACCCAGGGAGAGAGCATTCATTTTAACAGTTTGGTTAGTGCAGTTATCTTGAACAGGCTATAAATCCAATCTGTAAAAATAATCATATTTTTCCTCTCCCCTTATCATTTAAGACAGAATAAACCTATCCTGATGATGGTTTAACTATCTCTAACTGTGTACAGTATATCTACAGGCTGACTGCCAGCCACACATCAACACAGTTTGGCATAAAGAAATTTTCTTCTCCTCTTTACTGACATCTGAGGGGTCTTTCTCCCCATCACTCTTCCCTTTCTCCTGTGTTTTACTGATTCTTGGGTTCTGCCTGCCTGAGTTACGTGTCTATCAATATTTGTGTTATGAACCCTCTGTCTGGGGGTTCATAATTTTGTTGTTGCCATTAGCCATCAGGATAGACAGATCTTTTTCTTTCTTTTCTGAAGAAAATTGTCTATGGTAATGTATCCCTGTGACATTTTCAGCTTTGAGCAAGATGCTTGTTTATTTTTGCCAAGGTAAAACTAGCTAGACTTAATAAATGTGTGTGTGCATGCATACAGTTAACTTTTGTATATGCTTATATGTAAACAGGAACTAGAAGTAAATAAACACAATGGGACTAGATTTTCTAAATTAAATGCCATTTCCCAAAGTTCTTTTAACGGACAAATCTTTTCCACATGAAGATGAATTCCAACATTACATTTAAGTAGGGAGCAGAGTCTCATAATCATTTGTACTGAGCAGCAAACAAACATTGCATTGGCGTGAAAACAGCAGTTGGCATATTATTTATTTTTTTTTCTCTAATCATAAAGATTTATGTTGCACAACATTGTTGTTTTTGCGTGTAGATTGGATTATATATGCGTTCTTTAAGAACATTGTCAATATCTTACACTGTATCTCCAGGCAGTAAATGAGGACTTGGAAATACTCGTGTGTGAGAGGATAGGTTACATTGCTAATATTACAGAATGTTGCTAAAATGCAGTATATCAGGAAAATATTAAAATCAGTTATTATAATCTGTGTGATAGAAAGGGGATACTAAACATGAGGTGCTTGCCCATCAGCAGCAATTTAGAATCAAATCACTGTATGGATTAAGTGTTTTGCACAGTTTAAGTGTAGATAACTGTAGCTGGCAACTCTCCCACAACACTCTCCCTTTTATGTAGCAAAGAGGAAACAGAGAGTAGGCTCAAAACAGTGGTTTATGATTCTTATGAAGAAAAAACAGCATCAGGTGATTCCTTTATGACATTTTGTTAAACTCTACAACATCCATAAGCAACATTTCCTTTTAATTTCTAAAACAAACAGAAATTAGCTTACTTAGCCCCAAAGGCTTGTGTCGAACAGAAGGTAACAGATATGGCTCTCATTCTGTTAGCAATCATTTAGATATCTGTGATTGTGACCCTTCTGCATCTACTTTATGTCAAGAAAACACATCATCAACCAGGAATGTGTATTTTTGAATCTTTGGTAGGACTAGTTTCTGAAGCTTAAAGCAACTGACAAGCAAAATAAATTTTAAATGGAATTTTACTCTGTTGTTGCTGGATCTGAAAATGTATTTGTTAACAGAGAGATATTAGTCAACAGGAATGTTTCTTTTGGGAGAATAATTCTTGAACCAACAATATTATTACCAGTAATTCGTAATGATGATGCCACATCCTTTCTGCAATATTGTCCAATGGGACAAAGGTTATTTTAGCAATAATAAATAAAAAGGAAAGACCACTTTTTACAAACTGGCCTGAATCACTCAGTCAAACAGTACTGTTCAATTTGTACGTTGTATTGCAGCAATGTTCATGACAACATATAGGAGTACCACGATTCCAGGAGATGACTATGGGATAGGAAACCCGGGACTGGGAAGCAGTGACTCTAGTGGCTGGAGATGTGGTGTTCTGATAAAGAGGGCCAAGGCTACCTTTAAAAAAATATAGGAAGCAATAACAAAGATAATCTAGGATTTAGACAGCTAGAATAGACAGAGAGCATGAAGATGAAGCATTAGGAAGCTTCATCCTCAGGAAGTTCAAGTCTCTGAAGAGAAAGTTTTTAAACAACAAACCACATGACCAAGGACAAGCTTTTAGCCTAACTGGCCAGAGATTTCCGTCAGCTTTTTCTGTCCTCCTTTGAAAATCCCAGAGCTGATCACATCTGGAGGAAAGATGCTGGATGAAGGAGGGTAGAACGTAGCTGTTATGTCTTGTTTGTGTATTTGGCACGAAACTGACTGGCAGTTTTTAGAAGGAAGGAATGCCCCCAGCAAGTTTGTTGATAGGGGCTGGTAGTTCATAATTTGTGGTGGAATAACTTGCACAGATGGTAACTTTACACATCCTCCGCACTTGGGCACATCATTTACTGTAAATTACTGTACTTACTTTTTTACTGTACTGTAACTTTTCTTTAGCTTACTGTGTTTTTAAGATACTATTTTTAATAGGAGGCATGTTAATAAGATCTTACCCATCATTTAGAACCAATAATGTAAAATGGTTATCTTCTTAAAATATACAATTCCCTGAAAATATGTGTCACTATTCACATATGTTAAATTAGGTGTATTAGAGCTGCACTCCTGAAAACATCCTCAGCAATGATGAATTATCTGAGTAGCTCTTTTGCTCTGCTGCCTGCTATTCTTATGTTTGTGTTAAATTTAGAGCAAATACAAGGCAAGGATCAGCCATACAAGTAATAGCTGCTCCTTGAGATAACGCTAAATCAACATGAAAAACAAATATCACTAGTCCACTATATGCAGAAGTAAAATACATGACACAAGGTTTCACTTTACACGGTGTGTGGTGTTTGCAGCTCGGCTGAAGAATACAGATTTTTTTCAAGTGGAAAAAATATATGCAACAATAAGAGGCATATGGAATTCATAAAGGGTTATTTGATGTTTTTCTCCCTCTGTGATATTCTTTCTGCCTTAATTCTGCCATCCACCTTATGTTCAGATCAATACCATCTGGTCTTTAGAAAATCAGACTTGTAGGAAGCCTGACTCTTTTTTTCTTCACAAGTGGGTGAAACTCAAAATAAAAATGTCTTTCAATCCATAAGAGAAAGACAGGCCAAACTAGGCTTATAAAGGAAAAAAATCCATTTCATGACTTTTTAAAAGAGCCTTCGTTCTCGCAGTCGTTGCCCAGGCACAACACGAGGAGTTGCTTCTCCTGCAGCCCTCTGCCACCATAATCCTCCTTTCTCTGATGACCAGTTTTCTTGCACGTCAGCTGCTTTCTTTGTTTTAAAACTGGAAGTGTGATACTGCATCACTTTACCAAGCAGGATATTTTTGGAACAATTAACTTCCCGTGATGTAAGGGGCATGTGTGTAGTGTCCCGTTTGGGCTAT
Organism: Crypturellus tataupa; assembly: GCA_034781795.1. Lineage (NCBI taxonomy): Eukaryota > Metazoa > Chordata > Aves > Tinamiformes > Tinamidae > Crypturellus > Crypturellus tataupa. The sequence goes on along the minus strand of JAWLRI010000027.1, from coordinate 1,490,304 downwards.
TCCACTAGTTTAAAGGCACAGCAGTTAGTAGATGATTTATGAGCGCAGGACTTCCTTTTTCCCCCAGAACATGATACTCATGCACACACTCCCAATTGTTCACTAGGGATCGGAAGTTATAATTTATTGTTGTACTATTTCAATTTTTGTATTTGTCTCAAAAAAGAAAATTGCTAAGGGTGACACTTAAACTCTTTTGCCCTCCACTCTGACAGTGAAGCAGTCTCTGCAGTTGCTCTGGGATGCAGCAGTAATCCCACAAACAGTAGCATTTATTGCAGAATTCATGCCCTCCGCAGCCCTTATAGTGGCCCAATAGGTCCTGACTCTTAACATTAAAATACACATCCGTCGTGCTTGGCATTGCAGTTCTTTGAGACAATTTACAACACTGATTCTCCAAGTTAGAAGCAAGGGCATGCTCTTTTTTAAAAATAATATTAATTTTGCAAGATTTACCTCTCACTACCCCACTTCTGGCTTGCTCTGTTGTTCTAGTTTTGTATGATGAACATTACATTAAGTTCCCAAGAATAATTCATTCATTTTTCACATATGGGAAGTAAAACACTGTATTTTCTCGTGGCCTTCCTAGACAGAACTGTGTGTTTTCTGTATGATGGATGTACATAAAACTCCCACAGTCTTCCAGCCATAATTAACTCTCAGGTTGATGTGCTTATTAACAGCCTGCTTCTCTCTAAGAAACCCTTGCTAAGTCTGTGACAAGAGGCAAAGCACTGCTATTTCACATGGATCGCTCAGAACATACAGCTGATGACCCAGGTGCCGTTACGCCCATTGAGTTTAGGATCCTGTTGTCACTGAAATCTGTAAAATAAGTCTGTCATAGAAGGATCCACAGAATATTTGAATGTGATGGTGGTCACAATCCTTTTCCTTTTAACTAACCTATAAGACAAAATTAAGACAGAGGAAAATCTTCTCCTGAAATCCTGTTGGGGTGAAAAGCATCTGAGACTTGAGTCTGAGAAATTCTAATGTTGGTAGGAGCCCTGTCACATATTGATCATGCATTGCTTTATTTCTGATTGTAGCATAACTCAGAATCATCAGAGGAACCTGATGAACCAGAGGAACCACCTGTCATGCCTCTCTCTCCATGAATATGTCAAAGGCAGAAGTTTTTTCAGCTCCCTGTGCAGCCAGCAGAAGCACTAAAATAATAGAAATATACCAAATAATATCAATATATTAATGTATCACATACAAAGACCCTGCCTCATTTTGCAGTGCCTGACAGATATCAATACATAAGAGTGTTGGTGAATTAATTATTATTTTTTGATACATGACAATTTAGAAGATGGTCTGGAAGGGAATTTAAAGCAAAGCAATGCAATGAATAACTCCCTTTGCAAACGTTACTGTCTTTGTTCAAGAATTCTTTGTGAGGCTGTTCTTCCCAAAAACTTAACTACTAAAATTTCTAATTTTAGAAATAGAAAACAGTTTAGATGCAAAGTTTTTCATTGTTTATATTGTCCTAAAATTTCTCACTCATTTGGAAAAGCCGTGTTTGACCCTAGCTGAAGCAACTTTTAAGTTGAAATGATATGAATGTTTTCATGCATGTGAGGCCCATTCATACCTCTTGTCTTGTTATTGTACTTCTACCTTAATAATTAACAGAACTCTTTTTGTCCATGCTTAAATGTTCTCAAGAAACATTTTATCAGTTTTATCAGACAGGTGCTGACTAAGACTTGCTGTCCTAAGAAATCTTTTGTCCAGTGTTACTGGGTCTTATTGTTGTAATTGCCTGATGAGCTATGTTAAGAAAAGATGGCGTTACCAAGATTAAAGCTATCATGTTGGAAAAACGTATTGTTATTTTTGGATATGTGACAGTTTGGGGGATGATCTGGAAAGGAATTTAAAGCCCAGGAATATAAACTTATCGGCTTATCTGGTTACAAAGCTCCTCCTGGAGAACACATGATGCCCATATCGATGCCATGACATTCCAGCTTCTGTGGAACAGCTGATGGCTTGAAATGTCCAGGGCTCAGTCATGTTAACAGTGCTTGATTTTTGAGATGCTTGCCAAAAGGAGAGAATTGGTAGCATTATATGATTGTTTTCCAAAATTAGAAAAACATAGGTTAGATGGGCATGGTATTTATTCACAATCTAAACACACAAAAATAATAAACTTCAGATATCCTTCTGATAGTTATGTACTTAGAATTCAGAAATCCCATAGCTGTTACAAGTATAAATTTCAGTATACTGTGATGAGTAAAAAAAAAGTCTCTCCTGTGAGGTACCAATCAGCAATAACCACAGGTAGCTCGGATATTTTGAGTAGTCCTATACATAGTCATCCACTTAAGTATTTTTAGTACTAGCTGGCCTGTAATTTTAGTGAAATTGCAAACATAGTTTTGTTGTGATTTCATCCAACTCTAGCATCTGTGTTTGGTTGACTTAAATCACACTCATGTTTCTCAAATGAAACCATACGCTATCTAAAGCCAGTTTATTAAAGTCTTTGTGTTCCTCCTATAAGTTTCTAAGCAACTTATGGAAAACAAACTGAAAATAAAGTAGGGTTTCAAGCCAAGATTACTGCAGGATATAGGCAAAGATTGGTCTTTTGTGGTCAGAAAATGACAGAATAACATTTTTCATAAAAGTGCATATTTTTAAGTATCAAAAATGTCAAGGTCTCTCTCTGTTTTTTGAAAGCCCTTCCTATGAAAATGTTTAAAAGTACTTAAATGTCTGCTTTCAGCTTATACTGATGTTACACCTTACTGAAACTCTTTTGAAATTCCTGTTTTGCCTCCCAAGCTACCCTGACACTTGCAAAAGCTATATTCAAAGGGTAATACAAGTGGGACTTGTTACAACATGGTCGTAAAAGAATGATTGGAGATTTTGATGTTCGCTTTGAAAAATCTTTGTTCTGGGTTTATGAAATATATAAAGCTCTGGAAGAACTGTTTGGGGAATAGATGCCTATATACTGACTTTGGCGGTTGTTTTTTTAGAGTTTTATTTTTAACATGGGTTGCTTAAGTTACCTAATTTGTGGTCTGGCTCCGCAAATGGCTGTATCACCAAAATGCTTCCTAGGCAAAGAATTACAGCAGAGGTGAAGGTACCAAAAAGTAGAAGCTAGGAAACCATTATTTCTTAATAAAGCTGTTATGCCAAGCTGCTGTTTTTGTTTGGTTGGTTGTTTTTTTTACTGCCTTAGTGTTCATTGCTACTAGCCACAAAATTCTACTTTGGAGTATTGAGAGTAACATTTGCTCCAGGATTTAAGACTGCAGGAGACCACTGTGGTGACCCCAATGGATGTCTGGCATCACAAAAGCTGAAGATGGTGTTCCATGAATCAAATTTTTGACTTACATGTATCTGATACTGATTTCAAGATTTTGGACCACCACAAATAACCACATTTCTGCTCATTCACATGATTCATTACTTTGTGTTGCTCTCAGTTCCAGCATGAATTGGACTATCATAACCCTCCAACAAGTGGATTTCACTATATCTTCTTCTGTTAGTTCTTTACAATCAGAAACCATTTATCACTTATTAGCAAAACAGCCTTGAGTTCAGAAATTTTACTTGACTTTTTAATTTATTGTCGATGAACACAAACGTCTCATGACTTTGACTACTGCAAGAAAAAATATACAAATACATAAACATCCATCCTTCCTCCTTCTCAGTCTCATCTTTTCATATTTTGCATTTTCAAATTTTTATATTTCTGCCATGAGTTACGCTCAGTCCACCAAACTTCTGGGCAGGGCAGGAGGTTGAGGGCTCCTTTCGGCTGCTCCTTGTGTAATGGTGTCATTCTGCCATGCTCTGCAGAACGGTTTCCTACTGCTGTACACGTAAGGGTTTCTGCCGCTCTGTTCCTTGGTGTCCTTGCCCTGCCATGGGTCATCCAAGGGCTGTAGTCCCTGCAGGGATGTAAGTAAGTACCCCCTTTTGGCATGAGTGCCACCAAGAGTATCTCCAGCCAATGGTGGCATCTGTTTTTTTTTTCTTAAATAAGTTCTTAAATATGCAAATATATTTTTAAATAATCTCTGATGAGATACAGTCTCTAGTCTGATGAGTACAGTGTTTGTCAGGTTTAGTTCCCCACCATACACACACTCTTCCTTCCATTGGTTCCAGAGGCAGCCACATCCATTGTTGACCAGCACAGAGCAGTCTTCCTGCTTGCAGCTGCCGTCCCTGCTAGTGCCAGCCTGTGGCTTCTGCCCCTTATGCACTAGTAAAGTCACTGCTGGTGCTCATCCTGAGCAAATAAATAGATCAAACTATTTAAGTGTCTGCAGAGGGCCTGTTTTCCAAATCTCTGACACTTATTTGCAAAATTTTTAGATTTTTGTTTTTAAAGAAAGGACAGTCAATGTGACCTATCAAAAATCATGTATTAATAATGCATACAGATGGATACCTCTTTATTTAGGTTCAAAAGTTTACCTACGGAGATATCTGCAAGCTTTATTATTGCTGCTTTTGTGCACAATGTTAGCTGAGAATGTTGTTCAGTGATTTGCGTACAATTAGCATTATGGCTTCTTTCAGAAAAAAAATAACACGGTATTGCCTACAGGACTAGAAGTGACATTCTTTATTACTACCATTTTGTTTTTCTTGCCTGACCTAGAAGTCACACATAACAAGATTGCTGATCTATTGCCTTGGGCCTTACAAGTGGTGTAAAGACAGTGTCTTGCACCGTAATTTTAGATGTGCAAATAATTAATGGCTACTATTTCCTCTATTTTACTTTATGAGAACCAAAGCAGGGAGATTAAGAGTGTCTCCCACCAACCTTGTGAAACAGTGGATTCAAACTAGAGCAGCTTTGCATAATATGTAGGCAATAATCCTCTGAAAGAGCATAGGAAATGTTTGCTTGCATTGAACTTCGTTAGACAACTTGCAGTGATCTCAGTTAGCATTAAACATCAATTATGGGTAATAATTTTTCAGAGATTTAGCAAATGAAAGCCATACCAAATATGCTTCATCTGCTTGTACACGACCACCTCTATGCTAAATATCCCTAATTTAAAAATAACCTTTTCCCACTGGCTTGGAAACTACATGGGCTGTATATTGCTGCAGGGTGTTGAAGTATTGCTGACATTATACACTTGCATCCTGTTCTGGTATTCCCTGGGAGTTTGCTGCTGGGGAGAGGCCATTAGATCCAAAGACAGGCCTTTGGCCTGACCTGGGAAGTTATGCTCTCAAGTATCACTGGGGAGCTCAGTTTACACACATCCACAGAGCTCTGCGTTGAGAGGTTGGAGGGAATTGGATGGAGAATATAAGTGAGTATTTATTTTGTGCTCCTGATTATCTGAATTTTCTCTCTTTGAGTCAGCTCAGTGCTCTTGGGGCTCTTGGGGTGTTTCAGTTAAATCAGCAGAAATGAAATAGTTTCCTCCAGTGGCCTGTTGTTTCATCTCTTCTACCAATGTAATTGGCTGTCTGTAATTGTTGTCCAAGTTGAAACAGGTTTACTGTCATATCCTGAGTTTATGTATGTCAGCCAGTATCCCAGAGAGGTTGAACTGCACACGGACATGAAGCCAATCTACCTTAGCTCTGATGTTCTTCATTTGCTTGCCTTGAAGTTGAGCCCTCAGAATGCTCGTTTAATCAGAGAGATGCCTTTTGAACATTGGGGCCATGCAAGTATAAGAACTAATAGTAATATATTTGGCATTTGAGTCCAGGTCGCTTTGTGAAATTGCAGTCTTCCGCTGCATGTTCGTGTTTTTGCAGACAGGAGTTGTTAGATGGCATGTGCAGTCTCTGATATGTCTGTGAAACTTGGACACTCTCTGACAGAACATAGCCTTAGTTTCAAATCAAGACTTCGTGCGCTCATAAATAGCTGTCCAGATGGGGTATGCACACAGCTGCACATGTAAAAAGCACATTGCTTTACTTCTAAACATTGCTTTTGGTTTTTTGTTTTAGTGACTACAATGCCCTTCCATAAGGCTTTCCTGCTTCCTCCTGAATAGTGATATACATCTCAGGTGGGAATTATGCTATATTTTATTTGTCTTTAAAATAAAGTTACATGTATCATTAACCATGATCTGTGAGTAGCTGGGTATAGAAAGAAATTTCAAGTTTTGTCTTTCGAGATCTTGATCAGCATCTCATTAACAGAGGAATTCCTTTGAAGCAGTGGATCTAAATTTTCTATTACCTCGCTTGTAAGACCATCATTATCTAATCTTTTAAAATATGGGTTTTTTGGGGGGGAGGGGGGCAGAAATAGTTTAGACTTATTTACTTGCTTTGATTTGCTACAATTAACTTGTATTTTAATTCAAATAGTCTTTTCCTCCATATTTTATCTTTGACTGTAACAGCCTTTCACTGGACTGGAATATTCCTCAACTGACCTGAAAACAGGGCTCTAATTTATTACCAGGTAGAGGGACATTAGCAATCCCTTTTCTTTCTTGGCAGTGTGAGAGAAAAAAGGCTGAGAGTTTGTGCAGTTATAAGTCCAAAAATAATCATTAGATACTGCATATGTGGCTTGTTGAGTTTATTCTACCTTTTGCCTGTAGTAATTTGCGCACCTCCTTGTGTGCCAAAGCAGCAGCCAGAAGCCTTGTACGCACACATCAGGATCCAAGTAAATTACACTGAGAGCAATCAGATAACATTGTTAATGCAACTCACTTCAGCGCAATTTCTTTGCTCCTCCCTGTATGATTAATTACAGCCAAATTGATGTTGCCAGCAATGATTAATTTACAAGTTCAGATGCAGAGTAAATGAGCTAGCAAAGCTGAGTTGGCATTGCCCCTCATTTAAGAAACTGCACAAGGGATCACAATTCACAGCTAACCCCCATGATCCGTTACAGCAGTTGCATAAAAATCGGCTGGGTTGAATAGCTGCTAAATTATTATTTATTATTTTGTAAGAGTTGCTTAAAAAAACATCCTTGGGTTTGTTTAACTAAATGAGGAGACAAAGAGGTTGAATAAGGGTTCTTCTGTGGAATCCCTCTGTAACTTGAATACTCTTTCAGATAAAATGCAAATTCCAAGCCTTTGATTAGGGAATTGAAAATGAGGACTGTATTCTTGTCAAATCCCCAAAGTTCTCTTTGAAATAAACCCTCAAAAGAATAGAGGCTCTGCACTTAAAAGCTACATACACTTTAACAATAATAATAAATCCATTGTTTAGGAACTGCAGATAATTTCCTATATTGGACTTATGTTGGAAGTACCATTTGTGTTAGTGTTTTATGTTGTTACATATCACTGTAATATTTGAGCATCTTTCACACAAAATCAATAGCAGTCTTGTGGGACTTCTGGAGATTTTTGCTCTACAAATACACTCATTAAAAAAACAAACTAATTTTTCTTTATGGGGTTTGTCAGTGCAGAGAAGATATTCAGAATTTGTTCTTGTCTTTTTGATACCACAAAGTTTTCAGCACATGACTAGTATTTTTAAAGGAATCAGAGGTGACTGATAACCTAAGTTAAGCTCCTTTACTTAAAAAGATCAGAAAAAAAGATGTAGTCTTCAGTATACTCTTCAGCCACTGATATTTGCCGTTTTCTTTCACAATAGAGGTGCTTTTAAGGTTATAAAACTAAAGTTTTAGGAGGGGTAGGATCTGGAGAACTTTCAGCAATATTTTCTTGTATTCAGAAAAAAAAAAACTTACCTAGCCTCTCTGCCACAAATAAAGTATAAGGAAAAATGTCTCCTGATCATGAAGGTCATGTATCCTCAACACATTTCTCATGGGAGACTATGCCACTTATCTGTGCCGTTGTAAACAGACTCCTTAAATGGACTCCTGGTACATTACCTAGGCATTATTTTCTATGCAAATTCTGTGTCTTATTGCATGGTGTGTGCCTGTTCAAAGGTGAAGGAAGCGGTGCTCACAGGAATACTCAGCAAAGGCCTAGGATGGATTGAACTGTTGCACTGCAGAGATTCAGGAACCTCGTTAAAACAAAAATAACAACGGCTTTGGAAGGAGCTGGGGTGAGAGCCATATGTCATAAACAATTCTTGTTCCTCAGGCTCCTCTTTTCCAAAAGTGTCTGTGCAGACAACTGTATAGTGTTTGGAGTAGGGGCTGCTACATCCCAAGCCAGGTTCCTAACCACGGTGCCATCTCTCTGGGCCAGTGAATATATCCTCCCTCGCCCAAAGAGGAAGGGTGTGTGTGACCTCTGTTTGGAGGATACAGAGGTCACACACAGGTTTTCTCCTCTGTCTGTCTCTCTGACAAGTGCACTGTACTGACATACTTGAGATTTATTCCAGTGAAGAAGGGAAAGACTATTTTAAACCCTAAAGCTGTATGGCCTCAGGAAGCAACTTCCTACCTATTTCTAAATCTAAAGACAACTAGAATGTAGTTTTGTTAATTATCAGGAAATCACCTGCAGTGCACTTGCCAATCTTCTGCTTTTAGTTAACTGACAGTGCGCTATGGTTGTAGATGTGGCTTTTCAATGCAATCCTTCTATAAGGTAGCAAATGGACTAAATTAATTTTAAAAATGTCTCAGAATAATCTAATCTGGATTGAAACACTCAGTTTGAGAAGCAAACTGGTAGAAGCTCATTTAATTTAAAAACTGAACTTCCTTTCCTTGCTCAGGTATTGTTAATGACTTACATGACCCACAGTGGCCTTTATCCTTCTGGATAATTTTTGGTTGTTGAGTGTTGCTATGGTTGTTGCATTTCCAGTGTCCTAAAATTTGAAGCCCCTAGGAGATATAAAGAACTAGCTTTCATCTTGTGAAATTCCTCTGAAGTCTGCAGGATTGCGCAGAGCAAGACCTTCACCAAGTTTTTTTCGGATGTTGTTAACACATTAAACTTTCAAGTTCTTTATTATCACCACAGAGGTTTCCTTTTCTTGACTTACGTTTTGTTACAAAACTAAAAGAGGAGATTTTACCCAAGGTATGCTTCATTTTATCTTGATACAGAGTGTATGAACTCATTCAAATTAAAAAAAAAAAAAAAAAAGAAATAAAAATTATTCATAAACGAAGCCACACTATGAAAAACTTGGATATATGGTGAAAAAACACAATTCTCATAAACTCTTCATCCTTCTTGTGTGTACTACAGGAAGATATGTTGTGTGAACCCTGATCTGCTAATGCTAACCTCCACTCCTTTGGAAAGAGGCACCAAGTTACTAATGTAGTCAAGCTTTTCTTTATTACCAGACTGAATTACAGTTGTATCGAAGTTGAGTGATGGGCTAGTTAAAAGCCAGCTGTGCTCAAGAACATGTAGAAGATTTTAATAATAAAGAGCCAGGAAAGGTACAGGTATTGCATGAATGTAAAAGAGTAGTTTATGTGTCTGTTTTGAAATATTCCCATTGAGGATGCATCCCAAATAGCACAGTGAAAAACTGAGTTGAGACTATTGATATTGAGTCCTTGTTCAAGAACAAATGAATTTTCTGTGCTAACTACGTGATACCGGTGAAACATCCTGGCACTTGCCAAGCATCTAGTGATGTTGTACAGGCTGCCTGTGTGGACTGAGCAGCATAGTGGCCCTTGCATTCTCCATCCATGTCTTTGGGTCTTCTGTTTCCTACTCCCAAGGCTCCTTTTGCAGAGTACCAGTACTGTCCTTTCCTTGGGACTGCAGACTACTTTAAGGTTTCCAGGGCAAGCTGTTTGCAGCCTATTGTTCAGTGCAAGCTATTTGCAACCTAATGTTCAGATTAGGTAGCCTGACTTGGGCATTTCCCTTGTCTATTCTTTGCTTTCTGAACCTGACGCAGATTTCATATGATGTTCTCTATAAGACTAAGACTGTGTATATGAGGGAAGCATGGTTGAACAGCAGGGAAAGATCCTTTAGAGACTTATAGTAGCATCCACTGAAAGAATGCAAGCTGTATTTTCCTTTGAAATAATATGATTATAATTAACTTATTTTGCTTTAGAAATGTCCTCTTATGCACAAGAAACATCATCACAAGTAGCTTCTGGTTCCTGCTTCTTGGACATACCAAGCAAAAAGGCAAAAGATTATGTCCATAACAAATATACATTCTCCTATGGGCAGTTTGGATTGTGATAAAGAACCTTCATTTTCTGATAATCTATGTGAAAATGACAAGTCTGGTTGTCATGTGATAAACTGCCCTGGGGTCTGCCATTACTATGCTGAGATTACTGTAACCTCTTCTGTAAACAGGGGGTTTCAGTCCAAAGTCCTATCAATTTGGCAGTCTTCAAAGGCTTTAAATCCTATTTAAATTAAAACAGACTCGTGATATTTCTCCCGAGATGCATGTAAAATGCAAGCATAAAAGAGCGAACTTCATTTCTGGATTTAGCAACCACCACACATGAGTGACCTTTTCTTGGGAGCTCAAGAAAGCTGACTACATGCTGGAGTTAGGCCAAGGATTAGTTTTTCTTTTTTCTCTTTTTTCTTTTTCTCTCTTTTTTTTTTTTATTCCCTCATTTACAATACAGCAGCATGTCATACCTTTTCAGTTATCACAAAAATGCAGGAATGGTTCTGTGGAATAATTGTGCAGAGAAGCTACTGAACTTGAAGGGGTGACCTTTCTTGCTTTTACATATGGATGGTCCAGAATGCATGGATTTTTCTTTGTTTGTTTCCCAGGGAAAAAGATTTCTTACCTTAAATAAAAATTTGAGAGGAAATGCAGGCTATGCCTTTTCGGTCTTACTCTTAGAGTTTGAAAACTTCCTGAATTGACACCTGCAGCAATAAGGAAGCTTTCTCTGTGTGCTTTTCCAATAATAATCAAGCGATATGGCTATTTTAAAGAGTGAGTATCTGTAGGATTCAAAAACTTGCTACTCATGCAGTTTGTTCTTCAACATGTGACGATGCTATAGTTCTGTTATTTGGGTCCACATAGTCACCCTTATCTTTTGTGGTAAGCCAAGCAGGCTGGCCCAGTGGACATAAAGCAGCGTTTTGTTTCAGCTTGCACAGCCGGTACTCGATCCAGCACCCACACTTGTCAGTGCTCACAGTGATCTGCCGCTTTGTAGCCCAAGTTGCTTTCAGCTGGCAGTGCCTGTTCCTGGTACTCAGCAAAGTCCTACTTGTTTTGCAGCATTGCAGCTGCAGCTGATTTAAATATCATATGACTCCAGCAGCCCATATGGAAATGACATGACTTCTGAGGACCTTCCAACCCAACAGTGATGCTGATTGTCTTTTGTTTCTGTCATAGAAAATATTTATATCATTAAAATAATCTAATTGGTACACTCTATTAGAGACTCACTTGCAAGACAGGGCTGTTTATACAAGCCTGTTAAATTCTAGTTTCCTTCCTTCAATCAATTGTGTTTTCAGTCTCACCAAGTTATTATAATCTCCTATATTTAACGAGGGAGATATTTTTATAGTTCAATATAATTGAAGGTTGATTTTTTTGAATTTAGGTAAATATTTAAACAGTATTTAATTTAGGTAAATATTACTAAAAGAAACCATCTTACTTCCATTACCTGCTTCAGTAGAACCTTTGCTTTTAAATTCAGTGTCAATTCAGGTGAAACTCCAGGTTAACTTCTGTGTCTTTTTTCTTGGTTCAATCCCAAACAAAAATCTGTTCGCACAATTCTCTCTATAAGACTGTATAAACATAAGGAAACATAAGGAAAACATAACAGTAAACACATGGATGTTGAGTAATGTAACAAGATGCATAGTGTGGTGCACAACAGAGCAATCCAAGCCTGGAGGCTTCAGAAATCTAAAGACCATTTGATGCACTTCACAGATGTGTGGGTTTTGTACTCTGCTGGTTGGCATAGTATTTTAAATAATGAAAAGTGGTCATAATCCTTGGATATGGTTTAAATCAAGTCATCTAAAAACTTATATACAGGCTTCTATGGAAAACCATAAAAGTGTGATTTTAGAGTGAACTCACTGTATTTGAATTTTTTAATTTGTTTCCTCCATCAACAGTCTTAATTTCATATTTAAATGGTGTTATTAAAGAGACAGGGAAAATTTCCTCGATTACTCGTGCAGAACTTCTCTCATATGAAGTTTCATCAGCCCTGCTGTGTTTGTTGTATTTGGCATTTAAGTCTTCACTGATGTTAATGAACCTTATATCTTACTAATTTAGTTAGTTAACTGTACTGGGAGCATTTGCAGGTATTATTTCTACCAAGTCGAGTTCTTTTCTCAGACAAATGGTTGCCAAATCTGCAAAGATCCTGGAAGACTTTGAAATTCACATTTGCTAGCCTGTATTATTTGACAGTAATAGAGCTCTGATAGTGACTGTGGCAGATGATACTAGTCTCCCACTCTATGCCTAGAGAAACTGAAGAAAGGACTTAGAGGACCTGAATAAATCCCATTTGAAACTTATCAGCATAAGCGTTCTTATAGAAATTATTTGGACCTGTCCTTAAGGAAACAGGAAGGAGCTTTTCTAATTAGCTAGCTAATATGTATGTCATGCCAGCACTTAAATTAATAGTGTACCATCTTAAGTCTTTTGCTTTCCTGTCATCCTTACTAGCAAACTCTTCCTAGAAAAACTTTTCTTAAAAAAAACTTCCTTATAAGGGTTCTCAAAACACTAATTGTGACCTATTTACATTCAGGCATTACTTCTTCCTCTCAGGTCTGACTCTGTTTTCATAAACCTTCTGGCATCCTGCTTCCTCTTAGGGGGACTTCAGAAGGGAAGAACTCATAAAATTAATTCATAAAAACAAAAATCCTCCTAGGGTTACACATGCCAAGTCATGAAGAAACTTGTGAACCAGTGGCTTCTGGTAAAGAGTGAGATGGCCAGGGGGAGGCCTGCTCTTGTCTGCCCCATTTTTACATGCTTGCCAGCTACTGTGGTCCTTAGATGAGGAAAAGAGTCTAGATAGAGGTAGACCTCAGGTCTGGCATGGTACATCTGTTTTTATGCTGCTAAAAGTCCCTTCTTTATAAGATTCTTAGTTGTCAGTGTCTTAATTCTCACTCCTCATCACCTGCCAGGCTAAAAAGCTTTTCATAGGCAGTTTGGTAAAGCAAGTTCTTAATAGCTTCAGCACAAGCACGCCCGATTAATATAGGTTCCCACCCACAGGAGGCCTTGTAATCCGCTACCATTCCCCTGGCATGTGTGTGAGAAGGTTATCGATCCCGTTTCAGGTGGGCGGGCAAGAATTTGAAACCCAGAATAGGCCAAGCTGTGATTGGGTTAGCAGCCAAAGTGAGTTCCATCACTGTCTTCCTTGGCAGCAGACCAGGCTACCACGAATAAAGTGTAAATCTAACACTGTTGTGGTACCCAGTCAGTCCATAGCTCCACATGTCTGTCAGGCTGGGGGCTTTTTGTCGTGGGAGAGTAGGTGTTCTTCAAAGTCAGCTGGCTTCAGCTTTTCTGTTTCCCTCCTGTTCTTTCTCTGTAGAAGACATGGAAAAAAAAGGCAATGGGAAAGTATCACCTTTCAAAATATTTCTAAATGCTGCTACCGGTGCAGTCTAGGGGAAAGAATGAAAAACATGTGTTTAAGCTTATCCATTGCCTGTGAAAATAATAAACAAGTAAAAATGTTTTGTCTTTTCTAGTATTTGGCTTTCTGTCTTGTGAATTTTGCTCATAGCAAAAAGTGGTTTTGACATAATTCACTTTAGGCAGTTTTTTTAAAGATATTTTATTTTATATGTTCAGACCAAAGCTGTACCTCCTTAAAACCAAGCCAAAATACCTTATAACCAAAACTAGACGCCATCTCTGAGTTATGCGTAGGGCAGCATCACTGCACCTGTACCTATAGCCGTGGAAGAAAACTTCTTTTAGATGAATCAAAGCATTCCTCTTTTAGGGGGATGGGAGAGAGATTGAAAATAAGAGAACCAGGACCTTTTTTCTCACTATTTATTTTCATATTGACTCTTAGGCAAGGTTCTCGGGAACCTGCAGCCTGTGCCAAAATACAGTTCAGGCTCCTTGCCAGCATCACTTTAAATTGCTAGAAGGCTGGGGGTTTGAGGAAGCAAACAGAGCACAAAAGAAAAACAAAAGGCATGGAAGAAACTAAGGTCTGGAAGTTAAATAATTTGTTATTGACCAACCTCTATTGAATTCTGCTAAAAAAAAAAAAAAAAAAAAAAAAAAAACCTCTCCAAAATTTGTGTTCCCAAACACGCCCAGCAGTAACACACAGGCAAAGAAAAGCAGTGACTTTTTTCCCCAGGTCCCCGCTAATGCTGCCTCCACCGCAGCGCAATCGCAGCAGCTGCCCAGGGTGTGCGTGGCGGCGGCACCAGCGCGGAGCATCCCCGCAGCCTGGGCATCCCGAGAGGCTCTTCAGCGCGCACAGCCCTGCCAGGCCTGGCAAACGCTGCTGACATTTGGTTTCGCGTGCAGTGGAGGAGGAGGAGGAGGCCCCGCACGTATCCCGTTCTCGGAAAGCGCTTTTATGGCTTGGCCTGCCTTTGTGTGTGTGCGAGGGACAGCAAGAATGCCACGTTAGTGAACGTGGCATCTGTCAAGGCGTCATCTGAAAACTGTTACTGAATCTTACGTGATGCCCTTTGTTTTCTTCAAGCCAATAATTAAATCTAATAGTAGCAACTAATGGCTGTACAAAAGCGAATGAATAGATTTTAACTATGACTCTGGAGAAGCAAAAAGAATGAAAGAGATACCATATGTGTAGTATATTCGTTGTTACAGCTTGCACTGATTAAAACCGTGTTTGTCGTATTATACATCATTGTACTGTAGTTGTAGTAAATGTTCCTTGTAATGCATTTTCAAGTACAAAAATTGCTTCAGAAAAGAGCATTTAGGAAACTAATTCTATTGAAACCAATGAAGTGTTGACACATTGCCTGATGTGGATTTGTTTAAGGAGGCATATTTTAGGTTATAAAAGTACAGTCCTTAAGGCAAAAAAAAAAAAGAAATTGGTGGCTGCTTGGTATAGTGACTGCGTGAACACTGCAACAGTATGTTCAGCAAGAAACCCCTCATTAATCCTTTCCTGTAATTCTACCCTATTCACCTTCTCCCTGGCCTGGCTCAATAGGATTTAAAACCTGCTGTCAGCACAGTAACTAACCCAGAACCCATTCATTACTCAGTCAAGGCATTTGAAATGTTTGCTGATTTGGCCGTGAATAGAAACACAGTGCAAATCTGGGCCGAGGAGAGCTTTTCCTCCACCCCCCTCCCTTGTCAGTGTAATTGCTGCTGTGCGGGATGTGCTGGAGCACCGGGAACCATGGAGCGGGGGCTGACGCCCTCATCCTTCGCTCAGCTCTAGCGTTTTGTAGAGCCCGAGGAAACCTCAGGGTTTGCAGCTAGGCAGAACTGCAATTAAAAGCTGCTGTTTCGCTGCAAACCAGGGCGCTGGCACGCGGGGAAAGCTCCCCTGTTAGGGTTAAATAGGGGAAAGCGGGCGGCCTCCTGCGTGCTGAAGCAGCCTCCAGCGCGGTTCAAAGGGGCCGTTTGCAGGAGGAAGAGATGGTGGATTCAGCGACTCAGCTGCCACCAGCAAGCTGCGCGCTGCCGTTTTGTAGGGCCTCAGCTGAAGGGGCAGAAAAGGCAAACAGCAATTTGTAGCGAATTTACGCAGCCCCTAGGTGACCGCTTGCCCGAGAGTGGCCTCTGCGCACCCACGGAGCCGCAGCGCGGTGCCAGGCCAGCCCTTATGCGGGCGAACGCGTGCGTTTTGGGCATTCGCCCTGCGTACTTGCACGGCAGCTCGCTGGCTGTGAGTACGGCGGCGGGAGACACTTGGACATCTGTGACGACGTGCGGAGGGCTGCTTCTTTTGGCAGCGCCATGCTGGGTTTTTGTATGAATCCTGCATTGCAAGTGAGGCTCTTTGTACAGGGGTGAAAGCTCGTGCTGTCTGGTGCTTTGCCACCAGGAGTTCGGAGGGGGCCACAAAGCTTCCATTTCCACTTCCAGGCAAATATTTAGCTTACTGAGAGGAGGACAGTCTCAGTAGTTTGACTAAGCTCTGTGACTCCTTTCTCCTTCCTCGCTCTGCTCTTTCCCTCTCCCTCTCCCATGCCACCTCGGGTGATTTTCCTATTACCAAGTTCTGCCTGCACACCTTATGTGACGCTGCCGGCCTTGCTGCCCACACACAGCGATGCCCACGCGTGCAGAGCTGCACACAGCCTCCGTCTGCATCATACGTGCTGTCCTGCAGCAGTCACCCAAGTGCATCGCCCCGAGTCACGCATCATGGAGACAAGGCAACACATCCATGCCTGCCAGTAGACCAGATAAATCACGGGTGCAATTCCACTTGCTGCTCTGGGGCCGGGTATAACTGAGCATGTGAGAGCCTCTTTGCGCATAGTGCAAAATCACAATTCTCAGCTGTGCAAATAGGTGCAACGGTGAGACTGGCAGTGCTGTGTTACTTTGTGTGCCCTGGCAGTGGGTGCTTTTGGCGGCAGAGATGCTTGTCCCTGTTGGGGCGGGAGTTGGGCTGTGCTTTCATAAATCTCTCCCTATCTGGCAAGTGTGAAAGAGATTTTTGGCGAACCTGCCCAGTTAAAGCTGTCCTAGCTTGCAGCGCAAAAGAGGCATTACTTCCGTTAATTATTATTGTCAAGCCTCATTCTAAGAGGTTTTTACACCGCGGTTTAGGGTTTCATGCTGATCCAGTTGACATAGCTTGGATCAATTTGACCCGCTACTGCAGTAGTTCTCCTTTGATCCAGAGCAGTTTGTAATTTGACCCATTCAGATGACTTTCTTATAATAGCCCGAGCAAGACAAAACCAAATCAACTCCATTTATCTTAATGGGCTTTTTTTCAGACATGAGGCCTTGCCGATCTTTTGTACGGAAGAAAAAGGAATCTGTGTATCTGATGGGCTTTGAAATACCATCTGGTGTTTAATGTTATTGTGCTCTGTTCTCATAGTGGTGTGCTGAATCATATCTTAAAAGTTCAACAAGCATTCACTCGCAGCCCCCATTCAATGCGCCTGTGTCATTACCAAAGATTTGGATTTACAAAATGCAGCCTGCAAACAAAGCAGATTTTGCAGACGCCTCTCCCTGAGGCTCCACTAGCGGAGAGGGGTTTTCAAGTGTGCGGTCTGCTTGTTGTACATCTTCAGCGGCCATTTGGATGCGTGGGGCTCCCGCTTAACCTCCAGAATTATTGTCTGAGAGGTGCTTGGAGATGTTTGTAGGGGCTGAAAGGGATTTTAGTAGGCATGGCACAACTCCTCAAAGCTGAGGTTTTGAGACCCTGTCTATTTTTAGGTGGAACCTTGCTAAAGAAAATTTCCAAACCTCCAACCACCTTGAAATAGTGTTCCAATTTTTTCAAATTTATTTTATAGTGTTTAATTGAAAATAAGGGAAAGCACAAGGGTTTTATTTTTGTTATTGTTGTTGTTCTTTCTTTTTTTGTTCTGTTCTTGTTAGCTGAATAAGCTTGTGTTGTACAGAAAGAATGGGAAAGCAGCTCTCCCTCTCTGAAGTGAGATTATCCACCAATAGGTGACCTATAGAGCAGGTGATGTGATAGAAAGCATATGTGTCGTTAAATGCTATTCCATGATTCACCCCCTCCCCCTCTTCTTTTTATTATTTTTGCTTGGCAATCTCTGGATGAAATCTTGGCTTCCTTGAAGTCCGTGGCAAAGCTCCCAGTGACTTCAATGGGGTCAGGATTTCACCTTCTGTGTATTTAGTTTTCCACTCAGTTTACTCTGAGCCCCATTTTTCTTTGCAATTTTTTTTTCTGTGCCCTGTGTCTGCTCCTTCCATTCTTCCCTTCCCTTCCCCCGCCTTTGCAGAAGAACTATGTGAACCAGAAGTCTTCATGGATAAATTTCCTACCCACCTTCTCCAAGAAGTTATTTCACAAGCCACCACCCCTGTTCCTGATTGCACTCCCTATGGTTGCCTGTACTATTTCTGTCATTGTAGGTACAGCTTCCCAGGATTTTCCATGTAAATAGATTTAGGTGTGTATTAATAATTTTAATATCAAATTCAAACACATACCCGGCCAAAAAAAAAAGCCAACTTTTATATTGAGTTATATTATTAGGTTCACAAATACTAACACTTCTTTGTGTAAATAATTGTCAGATAATGTTCTTTCAACAGATACACTAATTGATCTTGTGTTTAGAGCTTATACTGGAAGAAAAAATCAAAAAATGCATGGTATTCAGTTTTTATTTAATAACGGTTGGAATGCTTTTGTATGAACCACAACAGTGCAGCATTTTTGCATAATATTCACAAACTCGCTATTTCCCCCCAAATGCATTTTTGCTTTTATACCTCAGCGAGCAGCTCCAAC
>JAWLRI010000027.1:1442469-1470166 GCA_034781795.1 Crypturellus tataupa | reverse complement strand
CTCAGCGAGCAGCTCCAAGTAAATGATCCATCCTCGACACGCTGTGTATACAGAGCGGAGATCTGCCTTTGGTTGTTGTTTTAATAAACTGGAAGCCAGCCAGCCTTCTCTGGGAAGAGGAAGAGAGCTTTAACGATAGCTCTGTGAATCTAATCCTTGTTTGGTCTTAGGCTGAATTTAACCCTCGGCAGTCATTTTTGCCTACCGAAAGGGCTACTGCTTGGGCTAGTTGGAAAGCACCAAGCAAGAAATGTGGTGATCTTGGAGCCAAGAAACTTCCACGAGTGCCGAATCTGCTACGTGAACATTGTGTGTTTTAAATCCTTACACCACTTAGAGGAGGGTTGATTAATGAATTTGTTATCTATCAAAACACTTTAGTTTGCGTTATCTATCAAAATGCTTCTCTCCTGCTGCCTGGTGTGCGCAGGATTTATGGTAAAGAAAAGCCTGCCATCCGTCCATAGTATCTAAATCCATCAGCTGCACACATCCATGCAAATAATGTTGAATGATAGATCTGTAGCTATCAGAAGATAAAAAAAGCAGGATGGGGGGGAGCATTTGAACACCAAAATGGAGTGTTCTTAAAAACACAGACTTGAAATTATTTCCTTCTATCCTCTTGAGCTGTTGTTGTCTTCCTAGCATATTTTTGTTTTAATAAAATAATAAACGGCTAGTGATCAAGTGTTTTTTTTAGTAATACACTGTGACATAGATATAGATATATATTCCAGAGAAATAACAGGGGATAACTGTATACATGTATTTATATAGTTTTATATATTTAGTTATATGTAGTTCTCCGGAACTCATCTGCAATATATATGGGAAGGGTCATAGATTTTGTTGCAGAGAACTCGTAATTGTTCTGCTTTGTTCTGTAGCTCTTCAGCTTTGATAGAGAAACCCGCCTGCACCTTGCACAAAACACACTCCTTTCCATCTGTCAGGCAGGGAATTCTCTGTTTAAAAAAGAGGAAAAAAAAAAAAACAAATGCAGCAAGAGGAAAGGAACATATGGCCTGTCCTACTCCTCCCACCCCCTCCCCCCGTTGTCTTCTGATTGCTCTCTCTGATGCATTTACATTTTTTAATCAATTCGTATAATGTTTTATCAATCTTTGCATACTAGCTGGGGACTGCAGACGTGCCAGTTTCTGCCACGCCGCGAACGCTGCAGCGCACTGATTGCACAAACGAAGAGGCTTCCTTTGTGTCTCCCTGCCTGCCTGTCGAGGAGCCATCGGCCTTGTCCCTGCTATTCCACACTCAATTCAGCCTTCCCGCACGTGAGGCATCAAATGGGCCTAATGGCACAATCGTAATATCCTAATATCCTCCTAAGATTTTTCACATTGCAGCCAACAGAGTTTTCTAGGAGATAACATATGTTTTTCACGATTAGGGTGGTGGTTACTTGCTGTGAGTGCTATTCAGATTTCCCCTTATGTGGAAAGCTGGCTTTGCCAATCCTATGCCAACCTTGAGCTCACCAGTGAGATCAACAGCAGAAACTTGATAAATTCATGCCTCTGCCCCTTTGCCATGTTCACTTGCATCATTGCCAAGTTATCAACCAACACCCATGAAAAGTTCATTACTGAATTGACAGCTTGATTGTTTTGTCAGTCCCAAATACAAACACAAGCAACAGCTTCCTCAGGAAGACGAAAATGTGTTTATTTTTTCCAAGATGCTCTGAGTTAATCAAACAAAGGACACCCAAAAATGATGTCCTTGGGCCTAATTCCAACCATCCATTGGTGCAGGTGCTTCAGTCATTACTAAAGCCAGTGCAAGGCTTGCCAGTGCAAGTTATATATTCAGATTTATGCTATTATATCACTATATTCAAGTGACCACCAGAATTTTGTTGGTTATTTAACATAATTGACCAATTACAACTCTAGATCTTGCTAATTATTTGGCAGTTCAGATTTCTAGAGTGCTGAGAGCAACTCCCTGACCCAGGTTCCATATGTGCCATTCAGGGCTGATGCTCTGCTGGATTTACTACTCTATAAAGAATTTGTTGAGGTCATACAACACAGCCTTGACACAGTTAAGTCAAGGCTTACCTTTGGTGTCTTGAAGGGAAGGAGGAAAGGTGGGTTGTTCCTTCATTAAAGAGAAGGCAACATATTAGAAATAATCTAATATATTCACTGGCAGAAATGTATAATTATTACCATGGCACTCATGTTATCAAACACAGAGAAACAGTGAAAGATCAGAAAGAAAAAAAAAGTAGAATTCCAACATTACTTCATGTCACTTTCAATCCTGACCACTGCATGATCTTGAATAAATGTAAAAAGCAGAAGCTGAAGCCTAGTAACAAGCATTTTGCTTTCAACCCGCTTGTGTACAAGTTAGTCAAGCCTGACATTGAAATTAATTTAATTAAATTCACCCAGTCTTGTCTACTTTCTCAAATGTGTAATAAAGAGGATGAAATTATATTCTTAGTTGTGCTTGTTTTCTAAGATAGAAAGCATGAAAGTTCAGAGAGATGAATTATGTTATGATAGCAATATTTTTATTAAAGGAGATTTATGTGCTGTTGCTGTTCTCTCCCATGCCCTGTTGATAGCAGTTGCATTCTCTTCCAGCATTCCTCCTCCTCCACTTTCCATACTCAGTCATTATCAAATGCCTCCATCTTGTTTAAATAACATGGGTACTTAACCTCTGTTTGATGTAGGGAATGTAAGGTTGCTGAAATTACAACCAGGAGGATATGAAAGTGTGTATGGATATGTCTTTAACTTAAAAATTATTCACTCAAGTAACTGAGTTTGCAGTCAGTTAAACTTATGGCAAACATTTTGCTTGAAAGCTCTGATTAAATTAATACTGATTGACACAATATATTAGAGCTGATGTATATAATGTTACCAATGCTATTTTGTTAGGGCAAAATGACATCTAAAATAAGGATTTACTCTGAGTCAAATGCATGTTTAGATCTTTCAGATTAAAAAGTATGTCTCATTGTGCACATAGCAGGTGGGCAAGGTACATGAAAATACAGAAATACATGGATATGTTTGCCTCACTCCCACGGGCTGGTGGCTGTTTTGGAGAGCAAAACCATGTTGGGATGGTCAGGCGGGAGACCTGGTGCAAGGGATGCCCTCATTCCCCTGTTCCCGTGTAATGAGGGTTCAGGGCATCGGGTGCTACTCAGAGGAGGGAGAGGGTTGCAGGTCCCTTAAGAGTCCCTTTCCTCCAGCACATCTCCCTTGCCTTACGTGAATAACCTTTTGAGCCACTTTTCGTGGAGATGGGACAGTATAATCAAAAGTCATGAAGAACCTGAGTTGGGACCTTTGACATTATAGAGGGCTGGATGGAGATGGAAAGGATCAAATAACCTGGGTAGGAGAGTCAATTCCCTTCCTAAGAGGGAACAAGAGAACATCTGAGCTATGCAGCAGAGATGAAGGTGGCTTAGCAGTGGACATTAGATGAAAACTGGGTTCTGATTTATTTGTACTCTCAGAGTGTTCTAGATTTGCAGAACTAGGGTGTAATTCATTTTGAAAACAGGTTTGCTGGAGTTTTTTTTTCTGCAAAAAGCATGAAACACAAAGGTAGTTCAAGGACCAATTGCAGTCACTATTCAAAACTTGGTGAGACTACAACTTGCTGTATTCTCAAAGGAAAGATTTCACTCCAAAGGCAGCAGAGAAGCGGTGCACTTACACGACTTCTGAATGTGCTGATGTGCAGGAAAGACCATGACCCTTGACACTATCCCTTCCACCAGGTCCTGCCTTGCAAACCTTAGCCTTACAAAATATGTGTGTGATTGTATGTATGCATGCCTACACCTGTGCTAATGCATCTGGAAGACTTTGCTCCTCCCAGTTACAACGGGATACCCCTTAGAAATCCCTCTTCAATGAGCACTGGGGCCTCAGATTGCTATGCTGAGTCCTTCCTTCTGCTGTATGTAATCTGTGATATTTAGTAAGTCTCTAAAGTCTTCATTACAGCTGGCAAGTCACCCAGCGGAGGTTAGAGGCCAAAAGGCGCCTTGGAAAAAACTTAGTGTCAAGCCCTCCTGCAAAGAGGGTCTGCACAGCTTGTGAATCCTGGCTGCCTGGTTCACATCGTCCCTACACACTGTCCCGTCGTGTTGGTGCCGCTGTCCCTCTTCACCGCACCTCACAGGGCGACACAGATCTGCCTTCTCTTGTCTGCTGCATATGTGAGATGGAAATCATAGCAGATGGAATAGGCAACAAAGATACTTGTCTCTATTTCATGTTCACTGCATCTTTCTTTCCAGAACTATGTATTTTCTGCTTGTGCTCACTGGTTTGCCTGTCACTTTGGTGACTGCACAACTGGGAAGATTCCTCATTCTTTGCTTTCTTAGTTCATCACGACAATAACTACTCCTTATAGGAATAAAATTTGGCCTCTCTTGTGCCCTGAAGAACAAGAATATATTTGGAAGGAATAAATTAGACCATTTTGGTCTGATTGATCTTACACCAGTTCTACATTCAGTAGCAGTTTGAGTGCAACAGCTATAATTATTACCTGTTCCTGTACAACATGCCTCATTTGCAAATTAGTAAAACTAATTTAATAGAAATAGAGAGCTGTAACAGTATATTTGCAAGTGATGTGTAGCTGTTGTTTTGCAAGCAAGCACTGTAGTAGTGTTTCATATGGGTATTTCCAACAAGCAGCAATCATGCAATGATACATGGCTTGATAAAGGCTTTATCCATTTATGCTTTGCTATTTATATTGAGCTGTTTTGAAATTCTAAGTTTGAGCCTAATATGTAAGATATTTTAAATAATTTATAATGGGCTTAAATAATTAATCATGGGAAAGATACTTTTGTCACAGACAGAGGCTGTATCTATTTACATTCCACAGTGCTTGAGGAAAGATGGTAGCTGCCTTTGAATTACTACAGTAATTGGTTCTGGTGACTTGCAGGAAGTTTCATGGAAGACAACAGTATTGAAAAGCCTCCCTCCTCACTCCCACCTCAAATTGCACCCATGTAAACGTGAAAACTGAGCAACATATTCACCTAGTCTCATTTTTCCTCCATGTATTCAATCTGTTTCAATAGCTGCTGTACTTAGCTGCCTGTTTCCCTTATACCTTTGCAGAAATTGATCCGAATTAGTTCATATGCATACAAATGTTCACAAAATGGCTATTATACAAGTTTCAGAAACCACACAGGCAAAAATATTTATGCAAAAGAAAAGGTATTTGAACTTCATTATCAGTGTGCCATTCATGTACTAATATTTTCTTATTTTCCTGGTGTTTTTCTTTAAAAATCCACTAAAAATAGTGAAAAACTGCAAGAATGTGTCATATTTTTCACTATAATAAAGGTTGGAAGGATTTAGACTTTCTTCATCTTCCATTTCTTATCAGGGTTCTAAAATGACTTTAGTTTATATCAGCTGTTCTCTCAAGCATTATAGGGAACTCACATATGTGCTTGCATTAGTTATTTTGGATTGTGTCATTTTTAATGCTACTTTGACATATGTTGACAATAATATTCAACAAGATGAGCCAAACATACCCAATTTCATGGGAAATAAAAAGTAAAGATAGTATTCTTAATCTGAAAATAAACCAAATGTAATGGGGTAATGTGTAATTAAAATGTTTTGCACATTTGTGGTTCTCTTCCCTTGCTGTATGGTGGCTATATCCAAGAGAGATGCCAGTCTAGTATTCATGATGAGTTTTGAAATTAATCCTACCTTACTGAAAGTATTTTTAACACATTCCCCATAATTTGAAACATCTATTCTCGCACAATATGTGTATGTCTGTGATTTACTGTAACCTTAAAGATACAGTAGCACAATGGAGGAATTATTCTGTTGGTTGACTTAGTATCAGGCATGTTTTGAATAAATACATGATCCTCTGCCATTTATAATTTGTTTTAAAGGCAGAGCAGAAGACCAGCCTAAATACTGATCGACAGCATTCTTCACCTTAAGCCAGCTGGACTCCTTACAATGACAGTAACGTCTGTGTTGAAGGCACTGGACCTTGACTGTTGACCTGATGCAAGGATAATAGGTGTGATTTTAATCATGACTTACTTGTCTTTCCCAGCTGAATGGGCTCTAAAATGATGTGTCAATATTATTCCCGATAAGGACAGAATTAGCACAATCTCCCTTTGTGATCTTACACTCTGAACAAAAAAGTCAGAAGGGATTTTGTCCCTTCTGTGGGCAGTAGCTGTATATTCTTTCTACATGCAAAGTGCAAATTCACTATTCTTTTGTCTATAAGAACAATTATAGAGAAAACCTGGAGGACGGCCAAATTCCTGCTAATTGGGAAGCAAGAGGAACCTTCTCTAACAACTCAGATGGGTAATAGAAGGTAACTTTCATTCCCTTCAGCTATAAATATTTATGAAATTGTCTCATAAGAAGAAAGGTGAGAGTGGAGGGAGAAGGCCTTCATAGTTTGTAAGAATTCTTTTGAAGTTTGAAAAAGATAGCTCCTGTTATATGATACCCCAGCACTGATGCCCCTGGTGAAAATGATCTTATGATGCAGGATACAATTTCTGCAGGGGTCTGTTGGATGCAATTCACAACAGTCTGGAAACACCCTATAAATCCTGTCATTAAAACCAGCTGGGACTTATTAGTAGAGCAATTGTGAAGGAGAATTCACCTTCAATAAGGATGAAGGAGGAATTGTCAGGATTGCCTACAGGGACTGTCTACCTAAGCTTGTTGTACGAAATATATCTACTCCTCTGTTTTCTATTTTCCATTTGAGTGATACTGAAAAGTAGGGCCTGGGAATAAATAGATAGATAGATAGATAGATAGATAGATAGATAGATAGATAGATAAAGTGTCGCATATACAAAATTGTTCTGGGCGGCTTATTCCTTCGTTTTCCTGTCTAAAGTTGGCCTATGCCAAAATAACTTAGTGCAAGAGAATTTGTATGAATGCAGAAGCCAATTCTAAAGGCAGATTCTGTAGAACCTACATATGCAAATTGATTAGATATTTACAGATTAAAAAGAATAGACGTTTCTGTGTTTCTCATTAGCGAAGCAGATGATCCAAAGGAGATCTGTTTGGATCAACATGGCTTTACAAAGGCATTTAAGGCAGATTTTCTGAAACTCTAAAGTCTACAGATTCTAGCTGATAGTCTCCTGCAAGATAGCTTTCCCATGGTGTTTCCAGGTGCATTCTACTATAGTATGCAGTATCAAATGAACAACTTCTTTCATGGCTGAGCAGTTCTCTTCTAAAAAGAAGGACATTTTTCTCACAGATCTCATCTGTGTTTGTGTAATATGACACTATCTATTTTAAAACAGGGAAAGAAAAAAAACAGAATCATACAAACTCAAACAGGCAGATCTTAATCACGTGCCTATGACCCAGTTCTAATCAGCAAAGCACTTCTGACTGACAGTCAAATTGAAATTATCTGATGGGGCAGAAACCCCAATTTCCTTGGTTACGATC
Source organism: Crypturellus tataupa (assembly GCA_034781795.1). Classification (NCBI taxonomy): domain Eukaryota; kingdom Metazoa; phylum Chordata; class Aves; order Tinamiformes; family Tinamidae; genus Crypturellus; species Crypturellus tataupa. The sequence goes on along the minus strand of JAWLRI010000027.1, from coordinate 1,462,643 downwards.
TTTTCCCTCCAAAGTCAGTCTGTTTGGAGAAGCTCTTCCACTGCTCGAGATGTACTGTTATTGCAGAACAAATGTTGAAAGTCTATGAAACTGGAGTAAAAATGTCGGTAACACTTTTTTGGAACTCAGAGGGGATTTGTTCAGGGGGCTACAGGTGAAGCAATTAATGTCATTCAGCAACTCTGGCCTAATCAGGACAGTGATGTGGGAGGGACCTCAGCCCTCAGCTGAGGACCAGGCCTGGCTCCTGGACTTCATAATAAAGCAGACATGCAGATGAACTCAACAACACTCAAACTGTCCAAACAAGGAAGCCCTGATGGTCCGAAAATAGATTGCTACCCAGCTGAGTAAAAGCTGTGGCTGATACAAGTTTAAAATTAATTGTACCAAAAATAATAAAAAAAAGGCAAACACAAAAACAACTGCCAGTGCTGCCAAGGTGGTTTTAAAAAAATCAATGTTTTTCTTATTTTCTGTGGGCGTGGTTAAGTTTCTGGATTAACAGCTACTTCTCACAGAATGGTGTTCCTAAACTCCTGAAGGTGGTATGAGAGGTAATTGAAGTAATTACCTCTAAAACAACCACAGGTTTGTGCTGATGGAAGTACAGGTGGGTCTTTCGATGCTTTGTTTCTGCTAAAGCAGAAGGACAGGTTTTCTGTGATTGTATAAGGAGTAAATCTCTTGATTGATATGGTGAAGAAGAACCTGCAAGAGCTAAGAAAAAAGTTAGCACCTGGTAACTGAATATAGTATCAGATTAAATGGAGAGTTGTTGAGATACATGAAGAGCCCTTGAAAATGTACCCTGCTTGGAAATTTGACTGAACAGCTGAATTTTTCCTTGCTCCTGTTCCTGAGTACGTTATGGTTGTAGAGGTCTACAAATGGCCCGTAGATTGGGTTAATATACTCTTTGTTTGCTCTGTTGAACCTCAATAATACTTGATTTTGAAAAGGCTGATTAATCCTGGTGGTTTAAATAAGGTGCACTGAAGAAAGAAATTGTCCAAACAGCAGGTGAATATCAAGTTTCCAGTGAAAGCCTAAGAAATTGGGTAGGGTTACGGATGTAGGTGGGATGGTAGTGAACAGCTAGAGATCTGATGTAAAATGAGAATTGAGGTTCATATGCAAAACAAACAAAAAAAATTCTGAATTCTTTTTTTTTAATTAAAAAAAAAGGTAACCACATATTTATGCTGCACAGCAGATTGACTGAAAAATCTGATGTAGAATGTGCAAGGTACCTTCCGTGTCCCTTCTGAAAACAGGCGGACTCAGTGCATACCCCAAATTAAACTGTTGCGCCTAACTTACTCTGTAAAGCGTCTATCAACTGTAAAATACTTCACAGAGCTGAAGATCCCCACACAGATAGTTTTGATGAACTGGTAAATCTTTGCAAGCTTTTAGTGCTTGCCTTTTTCTAATGAGTCTGGGCAAAGTTGTGGCATCCATCACAGAGATGTGCTCAGATGCCATGCTATTTCCCAGGCAAATTCAATGGACAAGCAAAAGGAAGGGGCTTCACTACAACTGGGAGATGGAATTTTGATGTGATTTTGTGTGTTTGTGTGTGTGCATGTGCACATGCATATGTTAATATTCCAAAGCAGGAAAATTGCCCTTTAGGCTGAAAAGAAGCTTACTCTCCTGAAATCTATTTACGGCTACTACATAAATAACATGAAAACTGTTCGCTTAAAGATGAGTTTTACTTATGCAATGTAAACTGCATGATAAAGGGGGGGTTAATGTGATGGACAGCAGGAAAGCTTTTATTTTTTTAACAGCATTTATTCTAAAACATGAATGCTCTGAACTGACTTCATCCTTTTTACCTTTGATTTATTTGGGGAGTGAAGTGATGAACTATGAACCTTTTAGCCAGCTCAAATTTTGCCTCAGGAGTGCCTCTGTCCATTGTAAATTAGTGTTGCTGAGCATTAAGTGCAAATCCCACTCTATCTGTTTCAGCCCATTCTACTGTTAACTTTCACTCCAAAGGAAAATAAGGTTGTGATTTTCAAGTTTTCACCCATTTCTCTTTCAAGCAGTTCTGCCTCTCTTATTGTCCACAGTGCTTGCTCTCAAATCAGTGATTGTGTTGATTTATTGACAAACCACAGTTTACAGTAAATGTCATCCCAGGGTAGCATTATCTGAAGCACATGTGTTGAGTGACTGACTAAGGCTCGTCACAAAGGATTATTCAAGACCATACTTTCCAAAACTAGCATACATCATAAAAGATGAAAAAGACTTGCAAGATTTTTGTTCAGGGTCCTCATCGGCTATTATCTAGGTGAAAAAGAATGAAAAGGGAAAGGTTTATGACATGCTGAAATCGCTATCATCCACTGTAATTTCTTTTTCTTTTTTTCTTTCTTTATTTTTTTCACCACAGAGAATGGCTTCAGGATTAACCAAGCACAAAAGTGAGCTTTACAATTGTCGTTTCCAACCTATGTTGGACCTGGGTCTGCCTTACCATACATTTATACAATTTTATTAGGCCTTCTTTTCATTTTTTTTTTCAAATATTGATATATTTCCCTTTCAAATAAGGGAGTTAGCAAACCTGCTAGCTTTTCTTTACACACACAGATACACACACACAAACTCTTTCTTTCTCTCTATATAGATACATATACATTTAAAGGACCTATACCTAATACCTGAAGTTTGCTCCTCAGCTCCTTTCTGTCTGTTTTTAGCTTTCCAAACCAAGTATTATTAACTATAGTGGAGTTATTTATATGAGATTTTAAACAAAAGTCTTTCCAGCAACTTGATAAGCAAGTGTCTCACTGAGAAAGATGGAAGGGTAATGATAATTCCTCTGGCAAAATGCAATGGAAAAAAAAACAAAAAGCTGTCATTAGCAAATCACAAAGGCATTTTTAGTCCCTGTGGATTAGTGACGTATCTTTTGCAGAAGAAACATGCTGTTAAAGGTTTTGGCCTTTAAGCCAAATATATATATATTAAAAAAAGTTCTACTGGTATCAAAATATTAATTTATGTTTAAAACAGATTATAATTATTATTTTTTTTATACTGGGAGGGACCTTTCCTAGAAACTCTCCCCTTAAAGAAGTAAGCAGAGCACCAAAGAACTGCCTAATATAATGGCTGTTTTCCAAAATGCCTGTAAACTAAAGAGAGAAAAGGTGGCCCAGAGAAATGAAGAATGGTGACCTAGTGTTGGTTAGGTTGGTGGGAGACCTAGAGATAAATCCTAAATTTCCCTGACTCCTGGACCAGGGCCCTGTAGACTTGGTGATGTGGGATGGTGACAGAAGTGAAGACAGAAGTCAGAAGCAAGACCATTTATATCATTATATACCAATATCCACTCTACTGCCTCTTCGACCTTCTCGTATGCACCTTTCTTCCTTGAAAATCTATCTCCTGTTTTCATGAATGAGACTTTCCCACTACCCTTCTCATAGCACTTTTTTTTCCTTTTTTTTTTTTTTTCAGTTAACCTGCTTATTAAACAGAGTACTATATGCAGCCAGCTGGTGAGATGAGCTATCTATAGCTTTTATGGCTTTTAATTTTTTTTTTAATGGTCTCCCTGCTTTCTCCTATCTTTTAATCAAAAATATAGAGTTGCTATCTGATGATGACTGGCCTCTGGTCAACCTTTTGTGCAGGGCTGATTTAGATTTTGCGGCTCAGTCACAGCAGGGAAGATAAACCCTGAACCACATGATGATGTTGGCAGTGTCAGACAGTGGAAATGAAGTCTCCAGGGGATACCAATTGACATTTCAACACTTTGGCTGCCAAAGAACAGGCTTGTACACACATACACAAAAAAGAGAAAGTTACAAGAGGGAAAAACATGAGAAGTCTTGAAAGTTGAAAGCACAGTGAAAAGCTAGCATGTATTTGTAACATTAAAGTGAGCATCTATTTCACTTTTGATTTGTTTTTACATGACAGAGACTGACCTTAGATGCTTCTTGCCCTCCAAAAATATACGCTAAGTTTCCAGAAGTTATAAGTAACCCAGCTGTACTTTAGGACAAGAGCAGTTATATTTAAAGTGGAATCATGGTGGGTTTATTTGTTTAGAAATTATCATGAGACTCTCTTACAACTGCAATTTCTTGAGATTTATAATGCAGGAGGTTTGATTTTCCCTCTCCTTTATACCTCACTTGCACCAACACAGCTCTATGGTCTCAGTTAATTCTAATTCACACAAGCAAAAAACAAGGCTATTCCTGGATATTTTGACAGGAGCTCGTTCTCATCTGACTCTCCTGCATTTTAATTTTGCTTCAAGTCCTGTGTCTTCTTTAAGAAAAAAAAAGTGTGAGAAAAAAGAAGAGCACATTCAAGTCGCCTGCAAGCCCCCATTTGATTTCCCCCAAACACCCCCCTTTCCTCTTCCCCCTTTCTCCTTTCTCATTCTTTTCTTTCCTCATTGACATTTCCTATGATGAGCAGGGGGGAAGAATAGCACTCGCCTCTCCTGTCAGTTTTGTTTTGGCAGCTCTGAATGCTGGGTCTAGCTTTGCCATTTGCAAGGTCTCTTTCAATGCCTAGGACACAGCTGGCGCTTCAATCAGGAGCTCACACCGTGAAGGAGCTGGCAGTTGATCCCCAATCAGCTATGTGGAAGATATATCATATATTGCGCGGCACACAGTGGAATACCCTTTTCATTCCGTCGCGGTGCAAGGCGGCTTCACTCGGGAGCGCTTCTCTACAGAAATATTAATAATGTCCTGCTGTCCTCAGGGAGGCAAGTGCTTGGGGGCTGAACTTTGCGGACCGCAGCCTGTTAGGTTGACGTGGCTTTAGCAAGCTAAGTATTGGAAGGGGTTTTGTGCTGCCATTGATGGTTTCAGTAGCCTCACTGACGAGAATTTATTTTTTTTTTTAATCACTTTGTGGAAGAAGTTGTGGCAAATCTTTCCAAGCTAGAGAGGGCCTCTATGGTGCTATTTATTTATTGGGTGAGTCTGCTCCTGATTGAAGGATGTGATGCTGCAAAGGTGGCTGAGGGTCTTTGCTTCCTATTCGCCTTATTGAATTAGGATCATAACGCTCAAGCAAGAGGAGCAAGTTCAGTTCTGCTTTAAACTTGTGCAGTGGCTCAAAGGAGTTTCATGAAACCTCTTCCTCTTGTAATTTGCATATACAAGCTAAAGTAATGTGCTTATTAGCATATTTGATTTTAAAATGAGCACGCTTTAAAGTCAGATGCAATGTGTTAGAAATGTTCATGAAAGGAAAAGCATTGGCCCTCTTTTTATATGGGGCATAAATATTCCTTTTTACGCTCCTCAGTTTAGGATAAAAGAAGACAAAGAAAGACACATGAGGCTCTTAGGATTATATAGAAGATATTGGAAAGAAAAGATCCATCCTAAAAAAGTAAAGGTCATTTAGTGATGAGCTTGAAGAATCCCGCTTTTTTTTTCTTCAAACAGAACAGCTATTCTAGTAATGCCTGAAGTACATTATGATTATGGTTGCAATTCACTGTATTTTTGCAGGACATGGTGAAGTACATTGTATATTCATAGGACATTTCTTTTCTTCTCTTTTTACGTTCTCTCTATTTCTCCATTCCCTCTTTCCCCTGCCTGAAATGACAACCATGGCTAGTTTAGCAAGTTAAGATGTCATTGCAGGTCTCCTTTCCCGCAAAGGAGACGTGCCACTCTCAGCCATTGATCTAACAGCAGGCACACTGCCCAGAGTGTTCTGAGCTGTCCTCGGGGTTTTCTCTTTCTTCATCATCTTCCTCACCTCCTTGCAGTAATCCTTTCTTATCGGGGGAGTGATTCCCTTCCTTATCTTGAAATCCAGGTGCATGTCATAAACCAACTGCTTTTCTCTTGAACGACTCAAATTGTAACTCTCCCAAATATTAGCTCAACATTAGGTAAAGCACACAGCACACGTTTTACAAAGGCCCAAAGGCAGCACACACTAGACGATGTTTGTGATGGTAGGATGCAGTATCACCATAGTGAGAGCTGGTCAGTCTGAGAATGCTTTCAGTACAGCTAATGAATTGACACGCATAATTTTGCAATTATTTGACCTGAGGGGAGGCAGTTCCCATCTTTATTTTCTCTAATTTTATTTTAAACAAATAATTCACCCTGTGTATTCTCTGACGCATTTAATGCTTACAGAAAAGATGCACTAAGTAGAATGTAAACAGCTTGATATGTTTGTATGGAACAAATATTCAGGTTGTTAAACAGATTTGGGATGAAATATACTGAGTTTACAGCACTAAAGGTCCGTTTTTTCCAATTCCATACCTGCTATTGCCTTTAATGGGGAGTTCTGCCCCAATAGGAAGTGCAGATGCCACGTTCCCAAGCATTTTAAACTCCGTTTTTTAAATAGCCAATGCCCCCAAACACCTCATCTTAAAAATAATAGCTTCCTTAAGAATTTAATTAGGTCATCGACAGGGGTTATCTTTGGCATTCTGAAATTAGCTTTGTTGCAGACACTTGGGAGGACAATTAGGGCCCATCTTATTAGCACTGAAGGCTAAAACTCCAGCACTGTCTTGTCTCAGGACATAATCTTTCATGCTTCAGAGCTCTACTTTTCACAGTGATCTGTGGTGGAAACAGTATGGGGGAAGGGAAAAGGGCCAACCTGAAAGAGCTAAATAAATATCCAGTTTAAGGAACTTCCTTCAGGCTTTTTATTCGATGACCCTGATAAATATGACTCAAGAGAAAAAACAAGGCTGCAGGGGATTGGAGAGCTATAATTAGATCCAGTAAATTCCCTTAACTGAATTCCTAATATGATGTTTAAAGAATAGGTTATTTATATGATGCTGAAGTACAGACTTTTGTGTGGAAGAGTATTAAATATAAACCGTGTTAAGGATTCTTATAGTGATCAGATATATTTCTCAGGATAAAATTCCACTTCACTTTAATTTTTGTCGGGTAATACCATGCTTTGGCAGCTGTACTGCTATTAAACATAAAAGTTATGAAAATGGGTTTGCTGTCATGATGATAACTATGAAAAAGATTTTTCGCATCTCATAACCCCTGGTTAAAAATACACATTATATTTTGCATTCTATGAACACAGTCTGTTTCTAGATTCAACATACTACATTGTTTGGGGAGATTTTTTTTCAGGGAGATAACTGTTTCATAAACCTGCTTTATTTTTTTCCTGTAGCAAAGGGCGGCTGTTGCGTCTCACTTGCTGGGTGTTCACAGCCTTTTCTTATGAAACTTCCTTCCCACATGTGTTGTGCAATAACAAGTAAAATGACCCTCCAGGGTCATGAGATAACACTCAGGGGTTGCTGCTTGCTTTCCCCTTCCCCCTCTTTTTTTTTTTAAATGGCACCTGCTGTGAGGTTCTTTATATAGTGCTTGCAGCAAATCACAGATGTTTTATGCGCTGGAAAAATCAACAGGAAGCAATTGCTACAGGAAAACCAGAACCAGTGGGGGATGGCAAAGGAGGAGAAAAACTTTGCTTTACCATTCCTTGTCATTTTCTTGCTTAGAAGTGTCCTGGTGCAGTCATCAGTTTTTTAGTAAAAAACATTCTTAACACATGCAGGATGGCTTCACTGTTGCCATGTTCTCTTTTCATGAGCATCATGAGCATCAGCTCATGATTCTTCTGTGGGAGAAGGAGCATGGAACAGTGTTTCTTCTGGTTTTGTTACAAATATATTAATACAACAAAAAAGTAATACAATAAGAACTGTGGAAATTCATTGTTTCTATTTGTTTTTAAACCCTTCTTCATGTAGTCATATCTGATCTTCTGCATAGAATGAAGAAAAGGTAGCAGGCCACTTTTAACAGCAACAAACACCTCCACTGAGCAAAAAGAGAGACTGGTTTGTAAACTGATCTCTCAGGTCCTATATTGCTTTTATTTTGGGTGAACCTTCTTCTTGTCTTCCCCTCAGTGTCTCATAATTCTTCCATGCAAATTCAGTTTATTTTAGTTTTGTAGATATGAGTCACCACTAGAAGACCTTTAGGAAAAGGAAGGAAATCTTGAATGAAAAGAGAAGATTTGTCATTTGAAAAATGTTGCCTTTTAAGATATACAAAGAAAATCCTGCAGATATGTGGACAGGCCTTCCAATACTGTAAGACAAAACTTTTCTTCAAAGAGTTTATCTAACAATGATAGGATCTTATTAGTTATATTAACTTTGTTTAAAGAGTGTCAGAATGTAATAATTTATTTGAGGTATGATATGAATGATACTGAATGACCTTGAGTAGAAAACAAAATATTGTAGAAATAACACCTACTAAACTTCATAGAATGAAAACATTCCATGAATCAAAAGATTCAAAGAATCAGGCTGTATTTTTTAAAAATCTTTTGGAAGGCTTCTTGTTTTTGCACAGGGATTCCATATCTTGATGAAGCAATTGGGTTGTGCTGTATACATATCACATTTAGCTCCCTGGCAGTATTGTCAGGAGTTACCCAGGAAGACACATAACTTTGTGAGCTTGGAATAAGGACGAAGAGTTGGTGCAAACTTCTGAATAGTTTAAGGATGTTGATATTTATTCATGACAATTCAGGGTTAATAAAGGAAAAGAACCAGAAGATTTCTAATCTCTGGATCAAAAAAACATAAAGAAGATGAGGCTGTTGTTAGAGGATGAGATTTGTTCAGTATTTTCTCTATCATACTCATCTTCCTCTGGCTGTACCACAGCATTTTGGCTGAGGACAATATATGCCTTGCCTTTCTCCTGTCACTTCGGATATAAAGCCATCATGACAGGATGGGGTGAGAGGACTGTGGGAGTCTAGCCCAGAGTGGTGGAATAAGCAGTTTTAAAGCTGAAAAAGAAGAACCCCAGAGAGCACAGAAAGAACTAGGCCTCACAGAAGAAAATCAACATTCTTTGTAGAGAAGACCTCTTCAGGTTTGACCGTAGTATTTTCTTAGGTTTTATGAGAGTTATTATGTTTACAGGACTAGAAAGCAAATACAGTGGACCTCTTAAGATATATATTGTTTTAATAAAGTAAGAAAATATGGTGAATGAGCATATATGAATTAGGGGTATACCACCTTTTGCTTTGTACAAATATTCTGTGCAGATTTATAGTGTCCATCCTTTCACTAAAGTACAAGCATTGGCACTTTAACGTGTAAACTAGAATTATCTTATCTTAACATTGCAAAAGTTTATGAAGAAAGGAATTCTCCTTTCCTTGCTTCTAATTCAGAAGCAGGATATGGAATAAATATGTCACTGCCTTTGACTCTTAATGTGGTTTTCTGAATTCAGTGAGCTGCCCACTGGAAAACCTTGTGTCTGGAAACAGCAGCTCTCTGAGTTACTGCCTCCCACAGACCTTTTTAATCCAGATGAGAACATCTCTAGTGCTCTCTTCTTTCAAGTCAGAACTTGGGGATTTCCTAGGGAAGGGAACTGAAAGCTGTGTAGAGCCCTGGATAACAATCTCAAGGCTTATCCAATTGGTCCACACACTCTCAGGCTTAGCGGCAGCTGGTTTGAACATGTGGCCTTCTCTGGAGGGACAAACTGCAAGAGAGCATCTGCCTAAGGACCAGTCAAGGGTCTTCCCTAACCTATCAGGTGACATGTAGCCTCCCCATTCCAGTGCTGGTGCTGTCACTGCCCTTCTAGCCATCTGTGTTAGCCTGTTCACCACCCACACAATTGTGTACGGTCTATATGGATGTAATGTATGAGGATTGCTGTAGCAAAGATAATTAAATGAAGGAAATATCTACTCTTGTTAAGAGGAATATGCACCTCTCTCTTATACATACCCTCTCATAATTCCCTTTGCCTTTATTTTTGTATTTTTTTAAGCAAAAGTAAATGCAGCTTTAAGATTCTGTGTCTGGAGAAATGAATACACATTTCTGCATTTAGAACAAGTTGTGAAAACAAGGTCAAAAAGAGAAGGCAGCTTCAAATATTTGACATTACAGACTTCACCTACTTCATCTAAGTAGATAGTTTTAAGGAAAAATTAAAAAAAAGAGAAACCATAATCTCTGCTTTGAAGTATCTTTGAAAAAGGAAAATTGCTGATTATTTCCATACTACAAGTAGTTTATTCAAGAATATGCACTCAACCTGGTCAAAAGCCTCCTATCAAGGCTAAGCAAGTAGATAATATCAGCAAGGTAATAGCTGGCTTCTATTAATGTATATGTAAATGTGACATACACGGGTTAACTCCTTAACAATCTATATAATCATGAAACGAAAGTTCTTCAACCATGATACCCTATCTTGCAGTGCTTACCACTTGAGCAGTCAGAGAGGCCTCAGGTAAACAAATACAAGTGAGAAGAAATTATACCATTTTGAAAAAGTTAGAAAATGGATAGGTTTAAATTTGTACGGTTCTACTCTAGATTGTTCTTTTCATACAGTAATATGTACATCTTAGTCTTCTTTTTTAACACAATTGCAAATGTTGGGTATGAAGTGCATAAAGTAATGTTTATACTACCTTTCCAGCAAAGGGAATTATCAAACTATGTTTAGCATGAAACTGTAGAATTCTTTATTTCACCATGTGAAATTTATCTGTCCCCCTTTGATTAACGATCCTAGTCGTCATTATTTGTATTTGTGTGAAATCTAAGACTATATCAATATTCTAGGTCTTGGAGTTTTTTTGGTGTCAGGGTTGTTGATCTGTTTCAGTAATTTTACATAGGAATTTTAGGACATTAAAAAAAAACGTTTCTTATTTTCTTTAAGTGTGAATGAATTGGGTTTTTCTTTGTACACTAAAAAGCAACAAAGGATAGCTTTGATGGGTTATGTCTACACAGCTAAAGGCAGGCATGAGAACTTGCTCCAAGCCAGCTAGACCTGAACTTGGTCCAGGCTAGAAGCTGTGTAACCACATTAGCATGGCTCTGAGCCCAAGCTAATAAGCCCTACTAAGAGGCATTAAAGCAGTTGCACAACTTTCGGATAAGACCTGGCTTACTTCCAGCTAGCTTGGAGCATAAGCAGGATGAACTCAGGTTTGTCAGAAAAAGACGGTATAGATAGTGCCGCAGATCCCACAGGCTTAACTTGTGCTCCCAACACGCAGGCCTTACCTGTGCTCCAAATTTATTTTGTAGCTTAATGCAAAGAAAGGGCTGTAAAGCTGGTGCTTTTGAAAGCTGTAGATTGTTTTCTACCCTGGTATTTTCAAAGTAAATAGAGGTTGTATATTTTACTTCCTATTTCAACTTATGCCATTAGCAGATCCATTTGGAAGACTGTTTTGTAAATGCCACTTGAAGGGAGGATGCAAGGAACGTGCTCAAAAGGCATGAGCAACAGTTATTTACCTAACTTTGCCTAAGAAGTCTTTTATTTTTATTCTTCACATAGGAAGAAAAGATCTGCTTTTTCCTCAGTCCAAAGCCATTCTTTGCAACTCCTTTATAACCTCTTGTCACTTTTTCGGGGGATATAGCTCCTGTTATCTTCCTAAAGTGTCTCTGCATGTGCTTCTCTTTCTTTCCTGACTTCTTTCATTCTGAGCAGAGACATCCATTTTCTTGAGGACTCCTCCTCTTTTGAAATTATTGGTTTTAGAGTGCTACTGTAGACCACAGAGTCATCAGAACTGGAAGAGTTTATTACCTCTTTATGAAGTGAAGACTTTAAGCCTTGCACATATAGGAAGGCTAGAAGGATGCCATACTTTTGTTCCAATGTCCTCCTTCCCCCCAAAAAAACAACTCCAGAAGAGCATCAGTAGAGCAGAGAATCGGGTTCCTCTGTTTGTCTGTCATCCAGTATGACTTTTAATGTATTTTAGTTTAAGTCATATTTAGTCTTCTATGAAATGAATTCTTTAATAACTAGTTCTTGACTTAAATCACATTAACAGTATACCCTAAAAGTATTCTCCTGAGTATTCCCGTTAAAAATAATAATAATAATAATATTTGACAGTTTCTCTATAGAGAGGAAAAAGCATTTGAAATAATGTTGGGTATTTTGCCAAGTCTGTCAAATGAGTAACACTTCCACTTTCTCAGCTCTGTCTCATTAAAATTGTATTCTAATTCTGTCTCAACTTGGTCTCTTTGCTTCATAAGTCATTGCCTGCTCATTACTTGTAGTGTGAGAGATGAAATTTATTCAACCCTGATAGCAGGGATAAAGAATTGAAAGGCAGGCAGCTGGGAGAAATGAAATTAGCTTATTCTAATGCTTTTCTGACAGGATTTTTTTCATAGCCATGGGTTACTATAAGTGTCAGTTTGGATTCTGGTACTGTCTTTGTTAGATTTGTTTGCGGTTTTTTTTCTTTTTTTTTTTTTTTTACTTTTTTTTTTTACTTTTTTTTTTTAATACACACCATCTTATATGTAAAATTGGCTTTCTTTTGTCACATCATTTGAAATAACATGCAATATCTGTGTTGATAATGAGGTCAAATATTACTTGCTAGAATAATCTGTAATTATTTTATCATTATAATTGTCCAACAAATAACAGTTTTGTTATTGCTTTAAAGTAGGTTCTTCAGCATGATATTTAGATAAATAGGATACATACAGTAAGGTTTGGGCAAATGATATAAAATACAATATGTTACATGCAATTTAATGCGGAATGCAGAGGGGAGCTGAGCTTTCTAACCCAAATATTCTATCTCCGGTTTTGAATGTCAAAAGAATTCACTAAGGAATTTCTAATTTTGAATATAGGAGAATATTAGAAGTAAATTGACTTAAAGCACAGCACTTTTCCATTATAAAATTGAGTTGTTAAGAAATTATATGGTCTAATTACTGAACTTGGTATTTTTGACTACTTGGATTATGAACAGATATTGTCATTAACTAGCTAATTAAATTGACTGCAATAACAAGCAGTAATTTAGAAATATGTTCCAAATTAGTTTTTATATGAAAGCAAAGTCTTTGTTGATCTGTGCATGTGATTAATGTCAAGTGTCATGAATTAGCTCAGGGATCTCTGGTGGAGAAAGAGCGTTACAAAGAGAAGTATCTGTATTTGACAGAAACAGATGCAGTCTGCAGAGGAGCAGTTTCTATTCAATTAAAAACTTGAACTAGAAAATGTTAATGAGTATGCATACATATATTTTCTTGGAGGATAACAGACAAAGCGTCTCAGTGTATGGAGAATGAAAAATATTTGTCTCTCAAAAGACAAAGCTTTTTTTTAATCAGCTAAACAACTCATTCTCTTAACCCCAAATTCTACTGCTCAAATTACTTGAAATTTTGCTATGCAAAGGAGGAAGTATTGGGCTTCTAATCTTATAAGCTTACACACTGTAAAATTTTTCAAGCAAACTGATTGTTAACATTTGAAGCAGTCTATTAATTAAACATGGTGTCTTAGAAGCCATTAAGAACATAAGTGTGAGAAAGCCCTATGTGTTGTACACATACATTGAGGGTATACTAGCCAAATGCCTAAGCAGATCAGATTTTGATCCAGGTGCACTGCAGAAAATACCTGTTAATTGGACAAGCTAATTGTTAAGGAGAATCTTTATTCTAGATTCTTTTTCTCTTCCTGAGTAATAGTTACATTATACAATATGTGTACAATGTTTCAATAGTAACAAAAGTTACCATGCTTTTCTGGCATTTCTTCTTCCCTGATTAGGAATTAGGTGCTTTGGATGAATTACTTTAATTTGTTATTTAATGTAAATCATGAAAAAGTAAAGACATAGTGGCGGAAAGGATAACTGACCTGGATCTTCAAGGAGAAAATAAATAAATAAATAAAGATGTCCCTGAATTGATTTCTAAACAGAATACGATACTAGATGAGATAATACAAGATGAATCCCAAAGTACTCGTGAGCTTAATCTGCAGCAGTCCAAGTCTCACTGATCTCTGTAATCTCAGCCAGGGACAGAGAAAACAGCATCTCAGCTATGAGTGGTCCAAATAGTAACAAAATCCTGTAGGGAAAAGGGGAAATGGTAGGGACTAGATATTCATTTTCTATTTGTCTTCTATTTTTACGCACACAGAAATCGAGGTCTTTGGAAGCTTAAACTTTCTAGGGTTGATTAAGGTAAAGAGTGATAAAATGGAGTAAGCTTTCTCTTCAAAAAATGGTTTTAACAAGATCTCAAAATGGTTTTAACAAAAAAAAATTGTTAAAACAATTAAGAAAGTAATGTTTATTTTGTTAACATTAAATAATTATACTCTAGTAATAAAAACAATACTCTTTAAAATGCATAAAATAAAAATGCATTTTAGTCATTATGCCATTATTTATGCTCACTATCATATACTATAAACTTAGCAGTGAATCACAAAGACCTTTGATTTTTTTTAAGTCTTGTCTTCAATGATAATAGAAAACTAGTTCCTCTATCTGGAGTTTATTAAATTGAAAATAAGTTTTTTGAAGGAATTAATGTGCTTACAAATATTTAGGTTGAACAAGACATTTTGTTTTATCAAATGCAAATTTTATAGCCATGAGACTCTTTTAATTCTCAAGATAAATATTTTCTACCCAGTTATAACAGGTATAATTGACTTATTGACACACAATCTGTAAATGAAATAACTGTATTTAAGAAGAGAGTTCTAAAGCAAAACTTTAGAACAAATTCTGAAGGAAAGAATAATTGAAGCACAGAAATGGGTAGAAAGAAGAGGGAAATCCATGAAAATTTCAAGAGTGCTTTCTGACAGATTAATAAGCATCTATCTAGAAAATAAGTGTCCTTATTAAAAAATAAGTATTTCTTACCATGATTATCAATTTGGTAAGTTGATGTAGCCCTCCAATGTACATATAGTAGAAGAAAGCAGGTAGAAGCCAAAGAAAGTGAATAATTACAATGGTAATATGATGGACTTGGTGACCCAAGAGGACATAATCCCATCATGTGTATTCCTAAGCAGAAACAAAAGATTTTCAAGAAATTCTAAATAGAAGATCTCAAGCCCTGTTAGGTCTTGGGGAGTTTCATGAGCACATCTGCACCCTGAATATGTGACAGTTTTTACTTTGATGTCAGCTGAGAGCAGATACTCTCTCAGGTTAAACACTGAAAAGAAGCCTTGGGCAATTAAATGTGAATGCTTGGAAGTATCTGTACTGAGACAGCATGAAGCTAAAAAAGAACGCCAGGCCTGAGCCACTTGAGCACTCGAGCACTGCATGTGCCGCGATCTGTTCCCTTGACGAATTAATTCCAAATGCCTCTGGACCACTTACTGCACCGCAGTGGGACTGTGCTCTGGCTGAGGGGAGAGGGCTGGCAATTGTTTATGATCATGAGTGCCTCCATAAATGTGTTTACAGGCAGACATCAGTGAGAGTGGAAACAGATCATAAATCTTAGGAAGATGCATTACAGAAAATGATCATGAAATTGCACAAGTGTTCATTAAATGTGAAATACAGTTCTGATAAGAAGCTTCTTAGAGCTGACATGTTTTCAAGAGTGCCTATAAATAGTGAAGGCAAGGAGCAGCAAGAGGAGAAGTTTAATATGACTTGTGCGTTGCCAGCTTGGTAAATGAAATTGGACAAGTTCAAATGAGAAACAAAATGACCTATCCTTTGAAAAGTGTAGGAAAGTAAGATTAGCTAGATAGCCAGCAGAGAAACTGCTAAACATGAAACTGTATTTGAAATTTAACTCATGAAAATAGAATTGTCTCATAAGTGGAAACCAACAGCTTTTGGTCAAAGTTTTAAAGCTATTTAAACAATTAATGCCAATTAAGCACCAACTATGTGTTCTATTTATTTATTTGTTTGTGTGTTTCACATTTAGCTACAATATTTAGGTTTAGGAGTATTTAAGTGCACATTTGTTGCAGTGTAGGTACACAAAAACACCTACCTAGGTTTTCTGTGAAAAAAAAAGGGACATCAGTATGATTTAATTTGGTCAATCATGGATGATACTTATTGAAATTAAGTTATTAGCAACAATCTGGAGATAGAGTTCCATATATCCATTCATCTATAAACCAGGTTCAAGATACTTGAACTGACCAGTGAATTATTTCTTACAAGTGAAGTATTTAAAGGGTTTTTTTTATACAACAGATGGAATAACTGCAAAACATTTTCAATCACAGCTAGCTCCTCCAAAAATTTCAGGTGAGTGAGTTAGTGCAAAATTAACAAATGACCCCATTCCCTTCCTCACCATACTGGTTCAAGTATGCAACAGGAAGCTTTACTGTCTAAAGACAGCCCACCTAGCCAAAACCTCCCTAAATGCAGAGAAGTAACAGAAAAGTCTCCTCAGAATCAAAGTTTTTAACATCACTTATTGTGATAAGATTGTACCCTATAGCAGTTCTTTCCTGGGATTACCTGGCCACTGACTTCCCAAAGGAAGATTAAAGTCTAGATACTAGGTGTGAAACTGTGGCTTTCTGTGAGACCTGGAGGAGCTATTGACTCCTCTACAATCAGGATATATCTCCACATAAAAGAAAAAGCTTCTTCAACGTTAGCTTTACTAGGTTACATTACAGTGAACTCAAACTGAGGAATTCGATCATTAGAAGATGATCATGAAAGAGAAGTTATGATCAAACTGATAGCTTGGATATTGTGTCTTACAGAAAGACAACAAGGGTAACTTTACAACATAAAGGGAAAAGGAGGAGCGTGGTCTACTTATGTGATAATTCTTTTTAATTAACTTTTAATTAACTAATTACTAATCTAATTAATTAACTAATTAACTAATCCCAGTCCTGAGTTTTCCTTCAGAACCTAAAATCTGGCAGCTCTGATCTGGACCCACATGCACCCTCTTAGCGGTGTGTTGTAGGACAAATGAAGAGGAAGAACAGAAATCTGGTCCCTGATTCCAATACCAGCTCAGGAGTGAGCAAGTGGGGTTCTTTCCCCCTTTGCCTCAGCTCCCAGATCGTTAGGATGGCAGGCTCTTCTCCTAGCTCGAGGAGGGAAGGGCAAGATATGGCTCTCCCAGCTGCTGACCTGATCCTGATGGTGATCTGGAACTCTTATCACTCAAGCCATGAGGTCAGCAGCAGTCAGCTCACAGGGATGAAGCTCAATGGATTCAATGTATAACCTGATCGTAGTGTAAAGAACACAAATGCAAGGGTACTGATTGTACAAGCTTTTTGAGGGCAGCCAGCTTATTACTGCTTGTGACTGTGAGGTTGTGCATGCCTGCCCACTCACTGACCGTGTAAAACAAGAAGAGCGGTGTAAACAGGTTTCATGTGACTGCATAGCTCAGCGGCTGCACAGGTCAGTGCGGAAGGAATTGTTTTGAAACACAGAAGTGCATGTGCAAGCAGAAAGCTGTTATAAGCCAGAGACAGTAATTATTGATAGCCCTGTGTTATGAAGCAAAATATCCTGTCATTTATCAGGGGAGTGAGGTGTCACAGTTGCTGCTCTTTCCTATCTTATCTGTGTCTTTTTAATTGACTGTATTACTTTGTGATGGATGTGTTGACTGGTATGTGATTTCAAAAAGAACAGAAAAGAAAAAGAACCAAGGCCACTAGTAAATATTGACCTTGTCATATAACATAGAGGTAACTTTCAAGGCCCCTTCTCCATTTGGTGACGTAGGGAGAAAAAGCAAAGCTTGGGAGAACATCACGTTAACTCCTACTTTTTATGCCTTCATCACACACACACACAACAGAATTTATTTCTGGAAAAGCTTGGTCCTCTTCTTCCCGCAGTGTTTTTTTCTCTGTGGCTTAAAATGGTTAGTCTCTTGCCTTTGCTGAATTGTGCTTTCCTGTCAGTCTTCTGGGCGTCCTGAGAAGGCAGCCAATCCCTCATCTGAAAAAATACGACTAATGCTTTTTTGGTTTTGCTGACCCCCTCTGAACTTACCTCAGCTCAGTGGATTTGCATAGCATTGGCTCCTTGCATACTTTCCAAAGGTTCTCATAGGTGTAAATCTTGCCACAATGCCCCAGCCAAATATCACTCATCTGGAATGACAGCCGCACATTTGCTTTAGCTGTCATTCTGTCATTCATCCCAGCTGTTGTTGCACTTAAAGAAGGCCACCAGCAATGAGCTGCTATTCCAGTTGCAGAGAAGGTAGCCAAGGCTTGTGCACTCTTCTTCCCCCTCAGTCTTTTTCTGATAACTCCTTTGCTCCTGTTTTACATTTCAGTATAGTTGTACAGCGAGACATATGGTGGAGCTGCTGTTGCCAGCCCCTTGTTTTGTTTCTCATTCTGTCTCTGACTGGGAAAACGATCTCTGTGCCTCAGCTTTTACAGAGCGTTTTATAAAGTCCTTTGAGATATACAGATGAAACATATTACTCAGATACAACTTAGAATCCCGTGTTTTCAATTAAGATATAAACGACAGACATGCATTCTAATTTTATATTCAGAAAACCGTATAAAATATCTTTGGAATGTAATCTGTGACCGTGTGAAAACTGACACTTGGTTTTAAAAGCAGCTTTTGCTTTTGTCTCTTTAAGTGACGCCCTTTCTGTTGACGCATAGTTATTTATGGAAATAAATGTAACTTTGAATAAGTTAAGCTAATGGAGCTTGCGAAGCTTTAGCATGAAGGGAAAGAATTACAGCACGCTGGGAATTTTGGTAGGAGTAGAGCTACAAAGAAGTTGCCACATTTGTTTAAAGTGCAGTTAAAAACGCTGGTTTGGGGAAAGACAAAAGGGCGTAGAACTGGGTAGTTACTTTATGAATGTGGATGTAATGGAGAGAGCTCATTGGTTTCATAGGTCTGTGTTAGATTCCCACAGCCCTGAACAAACAGCCCTCAGCCTTATATTTTCTAAGCTTTTGTCTTCCCACTTTGGAATTCTGACTATGGGCACATTACCAAGCCAACTGGATTCACTACAAAGCTCCAGTGTAGCTCTTTTTATCGCAAAGATCAAGACAACAATTGTGCGCCTACAAGAAAAGAACAACTGAAACCATCGAGCAAACATTAAAAGAACAATTCTAGAGATAGTTGCCTTTGAACTGCAATAATGGGCAACATTGAGTCCTGAGATTTGAATTCTGAGTAAAAGGAATTCATTGCTAACTGCCTTTCCTTGTAATTATACAAGCTGCTGGCAACATGTATTTTCGACAGCATTAATTTTCCCCAACCTAATATTTTGTAGTCATGCTGAACCCCATACAATGGCAGTATTGTAAATCTACTTTATGGAGTTAGTTTTGTTTATTATAGAGTTCTTATATGAAAAAGGAAGAAATCTAAATTTTGTGTTGGCTTCTCCCCAAACCACAGAAAATGGAGTATTGTTTTACAAGAGCTTGTTCTGAAATATCATTTCCTGAATGTAAAAGAAGTATGGTATTTGTGCAGATGCATTCCACAAGCATGTACAATGTCCAGCTGAAAAAATATAGCCAGAGCAGACCTATTTTTTTCTTTCCAGAATAGCCTAGTTTCACACTTGGGGAGAATGGGGGGAGGAGGAAGGAAACTACTATTTTTACAATAAATGCTTCATTTTGCAATGCCCCAAAAGTAATTGAAGCTGGAACCTTCCAGACACCAGTAATTCACAGTAAACATGCTTTGACCACTGTTACTTTAGTTTTGGCAGTACAGGGCTGAGCCATATAAATACATTCTTTGAATCCTCCTGCAGTGTTTTATTCCTCCCCCCATGTTTTTAGCAGATTAGCTTTGGAATCATTGCTAGTCAGCTGCCTGGGTCTTTATTTTGCCATGGAAGGTTATATGACAGGAAAAGCCCTTCACAGATATTTTGGTTTGAAAAAGAAGAAACTCCAGAAAATACTGTGAACTGGAAATACCCGGTCGTGCATTGACTATTGTGTGCATGAATGATGAAGTACACATGTGACGTGAAGTCTAAGCAAAAGGAACAGTGTTTAGGCTCCTTGGTGACGAAGGGACAACGTTTTACATTTCCATTCACAGCAGTGTGGACAGATGGGTAGTCCCTGTTTGGCCGCTTTGCCTCCTCTGGTTTCAAAGAAAAATGACAATAGCCTCTGCGTGACCTGTGTGGGGAAACTATTAGCTGAGTGACGATTTCCACATGACAAAAGTATCAGGCTACGAGATTTCTCCTCCATGTAGTTGCAAGGTTACTGGAATACCTAATGCAAATATATTCAGACTTCTTTCTTTACCTGTTACTCTAGGATGCC
>JAWLRI010000027.1:1409617-1437940 GCA_034781795.1 Crypturellus tataupa | reverse complement strand
TCAGACAGATACACAGCTAGATACACAAAAATGTGTATCTGTCTGACTGGTAGATAGGCCTATCGATACCTAGATGGGCGCATCGTTAAGGTAAGGGTTCCTTTGTCTACGTTGTTTACCACGGCTAGCTTCTCCCTGGTTATCTCGCTCCAATCCTCAGATCAAGGACGGGACAAGGACACCCCCCTGTACATCTGATCCCTACAACCTGTGTGGGTTTAATGTTGCTAAGAAATGTCTCATGACTCATTTTTGATGTATGAGACACGGAAGAAAGAGTAAATATTGTGATAAATAGATTGTAATTCTCAAGATAAACAAAGTGATAAGGATAGTTAAACTGGTGCCAGGTTGTAATTTGCAAGCGACCAGGATACTTAAACTGGTGCCAGATTGTAATTTGTAAATAAAAGGTGCTCTCACAGACTACAACGCACGCGCTGTTGGTAGAGCAGAGACTCCCCAGCCGTCCAGTGCTGCTTGCTTGTTATTTACAATAAAGCATACTGATGAATTGATTGGCTCTGAGAATTCGTCAGTCTATAACAATATTGTGCTAAATGATCAGCCTGCAAACATAATCTGGAGCCACTCAGCCATGCGCTATGTGCAACCCGATCACGTGAGCAGGACCTGGTGCTTATGGGATAACAAAAGTGCCCTTTGTATCTCTTCCAAATTGTAAATTGATATATGCTGAATAAGCTGCATTCTCAAGAATAATATTGAATAATATTGATCCTGAAAAAATGAATGCAGATTTTCCCAAATTACCTGTAAGGTTTGTTGCATCATTTGGGACTCAGCCTTTCTATTCTTTGTGCCAACCATCAATATTTTTTCCTTTCTAAAAAATGCAGTAAGTGTATCTAGAGACAGCTATTTCCAGAGAGCTAATGTTTATTTACAGATTTTATTGTATAAACATCTGCATGTGAAGATGTGACAATCTAGTGATGTATCATTACTATCACACTGATCCATAGTAAATGACACATTAGGCAAAGTAGTTCTTTTTTTTAGAAAAAAGTATAATGCTCAGGAGTAATTAGGAGAGCCGTAATAATTATGAGGATACTGTAGCTTAAGGCACCTTCTTGGACTGTGTTTGGAGGGTCCCAACCAGACAAGGGACTGGTGCCCTTGCCCTATCAGGAGAAGCTGTGGGCTAGGGCTGATCCAGACTGGAGAAGGAGTTTCTCTGGGCACCTAACAGCACCCCCAGGGATATTCCTTAGGGTTATCAGGGGGATGGAGAAGGGCTCTCCTCTGTGGCATGATGCAGGAGTGGAGGATAGTGGACAGAAGGGCAAGGAGAAGGAAGGCTGGGGCAAGAGAAGGTCTTCAAGGAGAGCCCTTTCTCTGCTGCAGAGGCCAGGCAAGGGTGCAGGTGGCCCAGAGAGCCCAGGCAGCTCTGTCTCCTCGGGGCTTCCAGTCCCAGCAGGTTGAAGCCCTGAATAACCTGGATTGACCTACAGGGTGATCCTGCAGAAAGCAGCAAGTTGGGCAGAAACCCCCGAATGGCATTCCCCATTCGCCTCAGTTAGCCCATGGCTCAAGAGACTCTAAGTTCTTGAGATTAATATTTACATCTGAAAATCTACATTTTTTTTTCAATAAGCATCCTTTTTTTTTTTTTTTTTTTCAAAAAAAAGTCTATCTGGAGGTGGTTGTCTCTTCACTTCAAACTAAAAACTTTTAGTTTGCATGGCTATTGTCCAGCTCTTTGCTTTCAATTAACATTCCTGAAAACAAAACAAAAAAATGACTTGTACAAATGTTTATGGAAAACAAAAAGAAAAACCAGCTGTGAATGCCATCAAAGAGGATACATTATTTTTATTCCAGCACATGTTTGTGAATATTTTCTTGCAGTATTCTGCCAGCTCTAGCCTTGAATTTGGACTTTAAAAAGCATTTACAAAATTCTTTCTCCTCCCTCCATACCACCACATGTACTCACTCGCACTGGTTTTCTGTTTTCCATATGTTATCTCTAGCAAACAGACTTCAACAAAAAATGCGAATACTGAAAAGCTTGAGGCGGAGGTAGCTGACATATTTTCATTATTAAAATCTTGTGATATCCTTCAAATATCCAAAACCTAAGCCCCAAAAGCGGTGAATAAAAGCCATGCATGTATTGGTGTAGCAGCTGCATCATAAGCCACTCCACTGTCGCTCCAAGGGGTACCATGATACCTTCTGTGTCTACAGTCTTAAAGTTAGCACTGATCTACCCAGGTTGTGTGTTGTATTTTGACTGTCAGATCCTGCCTCCTGATTGCATTAGTGGAGTGTGGTTGTCTTCCACCTTTCACAAGAAAAGCAATGTATGGCATTAATAATGGATTTCTTCCGGGGCAAAAAGAATACGCGCAGGAGCAGGATGAATGATAAAACCCCGGTTCCCGACAGACTTCCAAAAGTGCACAAGTCTGCGCGCATGTGCCTCGCCTCTGAAAGGAGAGACTTGGCAGGAGCATACAGACTAGGTATTAGTACACAAGCGTAGGCTGCTAGCCACCTATAGAGTCATTTACATTACAAATCCTGTTTTACATATGCACAGAGGATAGTTGTCTGGCTAAATTATGTTCACACACTGTTGGATCTACAGTCCCACGAGGCCAAGCGTGGGCATTTCTGTCGGTGTTAGACGCTCTGTTGCTTATGATGGTAGTCTACTTGTTTGCTCCGACGATGGAAAAATGTCTTGGAATAATAGCTGGGTTGTTCTAATTAACTTTTTATGTACTAAGCTTTTCCTTTTTATTTTCCCTAAAATTAGCCACTGTTACAACAGTTGGCAGTATTGCTGGTGGCAGTGCTACTCCAGACAAGGAGCTAGCAATTTTATCAGGACATGATATACAACATTATGGCTTCGAGGATAAGACGTTTTTTCTTGCATGAAGGAAGTGGGGAGAGAGAGAGAAAAAAAAAAGGAAAAGAAAAAGCAGGTTACCTAAACATCATACATTTCTGCATGTAGGAAGACATACAGACAAAGAATTCTTTTGAAAACATTTTATTTTTAAAACATTTTATTTTTAAAAGCGTGTTGCTTTTATTTTTCGTTCTTAATTTTTTTAATGCCTCATAAAATGCATTTCTTTTTTCTTTAACTGTACTGTAGATAACAATACAACATTGGTGGTCCTTCTAATGTTTTGGGGGAGGGGGCTATTTGCTTGAAAGCGGTTCTAAAAAATAATGGGATTATTCTCATCTTTCATTTAGCTTAATAATACACTACATACATTTGTCAATCAAATTAGAATTACTGTCAAACCATAATAATGCATTTTAGTTTAGCCAATATCAGTCAGACCTGATTTATTTGCTTAATACAAATCTAATTGACTTTCAGGCTGCTCTTCTCTTTTCAGCTGTTAACCGACCAAGTACATCTTTAATTTCCAAGACCGATGGTTTGGTAGCAGTTGAGAGGAAGAATGATTTGCATAAGGCCCCAGAAGGGTGCCAAAACTCTTCACGCTTTAAACAACAGCCTTTATTATTCTGTAAGTGGATGTGTTGAATTTTCATGCTTTTGTTTCCAGTTCAGCCCTGACAGAAAAGAATAAAGTAGATTTTGCCAGCACCCCTGCTGTGCCCTAAGGGAGAAATTCAATGTGCCTCATTTGTCTTAATTGGAGAACCGCCCTTAGCACCAGCTTTTTCTATGAATATATTAGCATAACAGACAGAAAAGTCTAAGCTCACTTTTCCCCCCTCCACCCCTCCGTAGAAGCATTTTTTTTTCTTTCTAAAAAAAAAAAAAGAAAAGAAAAAAAAAATCATGCATCATCCCCCAGTCTTCTTACTGCCATTGTTGCTGTAAAACATACCATACACTAAAAAAAAAATGCATCCAGCCTATGTTATCTCATTGGTGTTGTTAGGACCTGGGTAGGAATATGAAAAATATCTTCCATGACAGAGAGCCGAAAGATGCTCTTTATTCTTCATAATGTACTATCCCTATATATTTGTTCTTTGGCTGGTTGTTTTGCTTTTTCAGATGGAGGAGATAGTTTTACACGCAGAAATGGATGAGCAGTAACTAGGAATGAATCTAGGGGAAAAAAAAGAAGAAAGAAAAAAGAAAAAAAAAGCTCACAAAAGTGAATTTATTAACACCAAAACAAAATGCAGTTATCTGTCAAAGGAAGATTTCAAGTCCCATGCCTATTCATTGAAGAAATATTAAATTCATCTTCACGTTTTTCATTTCATAAACGAATGCTAAATCTGGACAAACAACTTGCACAGTGTAAATCATTTTGTAAACCAGGACCCTTTCTGTGTCAGATTGAACTGGGATTTAAAGGATATTTTTTTAGGAAGAAGTATTTAGTTTACATATTCCCATGACTGATACTAATTCTTACATCTGCTAAACCAGCCGTCTGTTGCTTGTACATGAAACAAAAACATGCTGGAAATATGTAATTTCATAGTAAAGTGGGATGTATAGGCAGCACACATGCACACATGCAAGTGTGGCTGTGTTTTAAAAAAATGATGAATCCATATTTAGTTGTGCTATTTTCCCCTTGAGGGTCCGGTATACTGCATCAGTCACATAGCCACTTAAATGGAAGCTTTTCATGGGTGTTGGAATAAAGGCTTGGCTCTTTGAGGTTTTTTAGGCGTCTTGTAGACATGATGAAAAATTAAAATATTCTTTGGGGCAGGATTTTTCAGTCAACTGGATGAGCTAATAGCTTTGAGGTTTGATTCCATCAGGAGCTGGGGTGGGGTCATTAGCATAGCCCCTGGAGAAATATCCAAATCTTAATTCTGATAGTTACTCTTGCTGTTCGCTGTGGCAATTTATCAAAGCTAGCCAGCACTGCAACATTAGAAGTCTTTCACACCTCTCTCTCCTCTTATTACTCATTACAGAACCATTTTTCTTACATGTGCCCCCTCCCGAAAAACATGTTCAGCAGCTCTTGGCTGGGCTCTTGTTACATCCTGGAGAGCAATAATAGAAGATCTATTTACTGTCTTGTGCAAACAGATCTGCAGGATAATTATTTAACACAATGTATTTTTGAAAGTATGTGGGCATACCACTCTGAATCGTTTCATTCACACTAGAAAAATGGCAATGGTTTACAGTAGTGTATCTGATAATCCATACCGTTCTGCTGAACAAACAGTCCAGCACATCAGAAAGGCATGCATGCTCTCCTTCCCTCTTTTTTTTCTTCCCTTGCTCTGCACTGTTTGCCTTTTTACAACCTGGAACTATTCAGACCTGCCTGGTGGAAAAGGATATCATAGAATACCTTCTAAGGAATTAGCATATCCTTTTCGTTTTTTGCCATGAAACTTCCATAGGTATTAATTTCTGATGGTTTGTTTCCTACAAAGGAGGTTCAAAAACTATTAGTGGAATGCAGACAGGTTAATGGCAATATGTGGCACTTTCTTGAAGTGATGAGATGGTGGGGAAAAATACCTTATCTCCATGTCATGCTCAGTAATTCCCCTCTTAAAGAAAATTGCAACAAATGCTTTGTGTAGAAACAAAACGGTAATTTAGGTAGCAGGACACATTGTGGGGCTATATCATTGCTATTTGTCATCATGATAGGAAGCTCCTATGTACAGGGCCCTCTTGATGGATCAAGGTATCCCCTCATTTTTCATACATTTAAATGCTTTCCTAATACCGAACAAAATTCCAAACAGAGGAACATATTTTTAAAATAATTCTCTCTTGATTATTTCCACCTGTACCACACATTTAAACACTGAACAGTTAAAACAAATACTTGCCCTGCTGTACCTGTTTGTGTTTTGAAAAGTGTTTCATTTCTACAATTTTTTGGGGGTGGATATGACCTTTGCTGTATTGGATCTGTTGTCTGACATGTCCTAGATGGTAGTGTAATGTTGGGTCCTTCCTAACGCATTTCTTCTGCTAAGCATCTGGATAACCATTTTCTAATCTGAAGACTGTTGTCCTGTTTACTATCACTATGTTAGGAAGCTGAGAGCTGTATGTCCCTTCCTTCCTTGCAGAGTGGAAGAGGTGTCCCAATAGCTCCAACATGGCATTTGAGCAGCTTTCTAGGGAAGAAGAGCCACTGGGGCTTATAAAAAGGAAGAGAGAACGTGGAATAGATATCTGCTTTTCACAGGCATGATAAACTACTATAAAAGGACTTCGCTGCAGGGATGTAAATGGTTGTGGGGGGAATCAGGAGAATAGCAGTAGCTGACTGTGAAGTGGGAACAGACTCAGAGTTACCATATATTTTCGCCTATGAAGAATCCTGTGCTTGGGCCCATGGAGCACAGAGAATCATGAGGCTAGCTCTGTTTTAACGGATTCAAGGTTGAAAGTTGGATATTGTAAATGTAGCTGTCAACATGTTGACAAATGTTATATAGACAAAACAAGCCCAAAGGCATGCACAACTGCAAAAGAAGTAGAATATGTATTCATTCAACTTATTTTGCTTTCTGATTCAAAAAGGTACCTATCCACTTTAAAAAATAACCTTCTATTAAGTCTCAATGTGCATAAGCACCTAATCATCTGTTTCCAGTTATATCCCTCCATTTCTGAACTTCAGAGGAATTGCGAAGGCTGTCCGAATGTGCGGTGGCTTTATACATTCTCCATTCATTTTGGAAAATGAATAAAAATCCCATTTGTGATGTTCACAAGGCTATCCCACATTGCTAGTCATTAAGTCCAACATTGCCCTCCCAGAGCACTGAAAGAGGGTAAGGATATGTTATACGTTCCAGTGGGTGAACAACCAAAAGGAGCATTCACATCTTTAACACACAGACTGCACCTATTCATATGCAACATAAATAATGTTTTTTTTCCTGCAGTATGGTTTTCAAGACATAGTTTGCTGAGGGTAAGGTGGTGTCATTCTCACTGTTCATGAATGGGGCAGTGTGCAAACTCCACAAGCCGCATACCTTATGTGTAGCATCTGTGTCTTAAAAAAAGTTCTCTCAGGCTCTGTGTCACACAGCGTTACCACAGTAAGTACTTACTCCTAATCAAACTGTTGTACAAATAGCCAAGTAAAAGCCAAGTAAAAGGGAGTGTACTGCCCTGTTCTGTGAACTGTTGCTTCCATAGGCTGCAGTTAATGGAACATGAACCTTTATGAAACTGTTTGAGATACTTGCTGAAATGTTTTTTCTGAAATGATGTCTATCTATCAGTTTTCACTGCTGCTATTTCTGTCTGGAAGTCATATGTGTTTAACAGAAGCAAATAAAGAGTTGTAATGTACGGCAGGGCTGGGTCTGTGGTAAGGAATTACATAAATAAATTCTACAAGGAGGAAAAGAAAAAGAGCCCTTTCCAAATATTTTTAAAAGATTAAAGGCTGGAACGTTTGCTCTGGCATGTGAATAACCTAATTAACTCTTGTGAACAGACACCTAATGTTCAAAGGATGATTTAGTGGAGAAAAGATTATGCTTTCTGTAGTATTATTTTCATTATCTAAAAGCTGGAGGTATTTCAGCACCCACTTGATGCCTAGTTCCTAAAATGCTGTGCAAGTAGAGCACTGAATTGAAAACTCAGTGTAAGACTAATTTTTAAATGTGGAATGAATTACAACAGTGATTATAATTTCTTTATTAATAGATTTACTGGAATATGAGTAAATATTGATGCCACAATTTCACAACAGACTCCAAAGACATCACAAATGTGTTTTACAAAATATTAAGGTCCTCATCAGAAAGGCCCTCAAACTTGGAGCACTCCATCTAACTACTCTTGTGTTCAGCTTTTCCGCAGCCACTTAATCCACCAAGTGACTAGCCTGCCAAAAAGCCATCAAAAGACATTTGTCCCTGGATAAAAACCAAGTATGTATTCTGGCTGTTAAGAAGGGTTTTTTGGACTAAATGACTGTACCACTTTAGACAGTTCTGCAAGATTAATGATGACATTGGTTGTCCACTTTTCACCCTTGGGGCAGTGTTACAAGAATGTGCTTTTCCCAAGTACCTGATGTTACGCATATCGAATGCATCATTCCTTTCTGCTCTCAGTCATAGTCATGGTCCATGTGTCCTGCTCCCCCGCTGCAGGGGAGGGTGAACATAGGGTGCAGTTTACTTTGGTTAGCGGGCACTGGATAAAAATATGCTTGCTGGAGCTACGGTATGCGTAACCAGCTTGTGTTCTCTGACAGAATGAGACCTCTGGCATATATGTTTGAGCCAAAGCAAATGACCTATTCCTCCTCATCATCATTGTTTAGATGCAAAAGCTATCAGTGAGCATTCTGTCTTATCGGATTATCTTTGTATTCTTGACCTGCTCCAAAGAATCCCCCTTCCCCATCTTTGTTTCTCAGCACCCCCTGTTACTAAGTGTGGCTTACACAAGAAAGTCCAGAAAATAAAGTTTTATGGACGTATTTTGCCCCATCTGTACGTTCAAAGACTGCTGAATAACCAGTCCTATTGGCAATGTGCAGTTTCTGTGGAGTGTTTTTCTCCTAGGTGGTATGCTGAGCCACTCTCTGGTGTTTCCATTTGCCCTGATAATGACTTTACATTCAGCTTCCAGCTTCATGATTTTCTTTTCACACGGTACTGAGCTGCTTGCTCTCTCCTGCTGCTCGTGTCAGAGGTGGTTGAACTTGGAGGTCAGTGTGAAGAGAAAAGAGCAATATAATTGCATGCCACAGAGGCCAGATGTTTAGCAAAATCATGGGGAATCTTGTCAGGAAGCGCCATTGAAATTCCTGGGAGATTCACCACTTTCTCAAAGGAAACTGGAAAATTGTATTCTAAAAAGAATGGTAGTAATTTCTTAACAGAGAAAAATAAAATTTATTTTTGCCTTTTATGCTGTAATACATCTTATCTTTTCTTTCTTCTTCCTCTTTTCTATGCATTTCTTCCCTATCTGTCTGAAGTATAAATTGTAGCTGGGGAACTAATAAGTGCTTTTAATATTGTGGAAAAGCTTTATTTCTGCCCTTCTTATGAAACCTTGAGAAAGCCATCACAGTCTTTTCAGACATTTATTGTATAATAGTACAAAAAAGAAAAAAAAAGGTCCTCTTCTAGGAATAGTCCTTCAGTAGTTTACCACAACTAGTTGAAAAGTTTGACATCTGTTCCCTTCAATATTCTGGCTTTGTATGGCATAATGGCTAACAGTTGTGCATTTTGAGTGTGGAAAATATTTGCGAAATATTGCGAAATATGACATTAGCTTTTTGAAAATCCAAACTTTAAATTCATTTTTTGTCATATTAAGAGCAGCAGCATTTCAAGGAATTAATATGTATGTGGTTATATTCCGATTATTGACAGATGGACTGTGACCAAAATTATGACACTTTAGAAAAAGCATTTACATCGTGTGTGATTTTTAAAGTGATTAGAACCATGACTATAAAAAATCGTCTCAGTACTTGCCCCCTCAAGGTACAGGTCCAGGAGGAAGGTAGACACACTTACAATCTACATAGACTCAAATTTAAAATAACTGCTGGAGCAGGAGCCCCGAGGTCAATGCACATTTGCTGCTTAGATGATCTGGCTGAGTTCAACTTGTGAGATGAGCATTGGTGAGAAAAGTCGAGTGACAATCCATTAAGCATCACCTCAATCTTTATCGTTTTGAGGGTAGAAATTATAAGTTTTTTTGTGCAAAGCTGTGAACTTACCTACTTTTATAATATCTTTGAAATAGGGTGGGTTTAGAGTCAAAAGAGAGGGAGAACATTGGCCCCTCTATCCATAGCTGTGGTAAGCTGAAGATGAGTTGGGTGTTCCCTTAGGTAACCTTTGCTTCCGACTTCAGCATCCTATTTTTCTCTACTCTCATGACTGTGTAATATTCGTGTGGGAGAAACCAGTAGATTTCCTGTCAATATCTCAAGTAATGTTCAATTAGTAATGGATAAAAAATATATCAGATAGATGTATATCATAAAAATTATATCTGAAAATAGTATTTTCTTTCATACTATATTCTTCAAACCTAGGAAAAT
The DNA here is from genome assembly GCA_034781795.1 of Crypturellus tataupa. NCBI lineage: Eukaryota > Metazoa > Chordata > Aves > Tinamiformes > Tinamidae > Crypturellus > Crypturellus tataupa. Next base: position 1,427,921 of record JAWLRI010000027.1, on the reverse strand, counting down.
GGGTTTTTAGAAGCTTCTCCTCTGAAATAATGCTAAAATGATACTCTTAGCCCTCAATCATTTCTCCACTCCCATTTTTAATATTAATTAAAACTGCATTTCTTTTTTGTTCTAGAGAATCTTCAGTAGAAGGATATCTGAATAGCTCACTGTATGAAAAGTGAACTAAGGTTTTGTTTTTGACAGAGTATAACATATGCAATGGAAGTGTCAGCTTTCCTAAAAGCTTATGCCAGGGATGTCTTGTCTAGGTAGAAGTACTGCTGTATAAAAAGAGAAAAATAATGTAAAGAAGCATCTGGGAGAACTAAAAGTCCCATTCTTGTCACTTAAATATGGAACTCAGTAAATTAATCAAATTCATCAATGACAATCTCTGTATCAGCTTATTCTGATGAGCTCAGCCTTCAGTTTTTTCGCCAACAGGGCTAAGGGAGATGCAACTGAACCATATTACTCATCTAATAAGCCATTCTACACCCTGCCCCAAGATGTGGATGTGCCATCTTTATTAGCACAAGACAGCACAGTCTGTACTAGTACATGGGTTTTCTGCATGTGCTTGGGTAGTTCTTTGCCCTAAAAGGTTCTTGCAGTAGCATGTTTCCGTTGATCACTGCAGAAAGTTACTTGGTCCATTTTTTGGTTTCCCTGCTGTCAGTAGTATGGTATGTTGCTGATAAGCTGAGCAGTTCTGTCCTCAGTGCTTTTGGATAAGGAAAGATCTATGATTGGGTTTGCTATGTAATATAGATATGACAAGGCTTTTCAAAACGGTGTAGCCCCCACACAATTTAACATAATTTAAGTCTCTTATTTCCCACCTTATAATTATAATATATTAAGCTGTTTCAAAGATATTGAATATGAAATGGTACAGGCACTGAAGTATTTCTCACCCTAATCTTATCAAGTCTGTAACATTTTAACAGAAAAGAAGACCTAAATGCAAATTTCCATTCTCTTTGTATAACATTTATGCTGTAAAGAATGAGTTGAGTACACGATTTTTCATTTCTGGATAGCTAGGAATAGTAATGCATGAGCTGCAGGAGAGAGCATTAATCTCTCAAGCTGCTAAGAAATGAAACGTTGTACAGAGAGACTTGTTCTTCACTGGTGCTTTTCCAGCTTAATTTGCCCCCTCCTCCCCAAGATTCTTCTTCAAAGGAAAAAAATCATACTTCTGATTATATTAGATTACAACAAAGCCATAATCTGAAACACATTGATTTAGGTACTGTATTTGGAGTATGAATATCTTATGCATCCTTTCTTTCTTCACATGTATATAATCTTAAATCATTTTTGAGTTTTCAGGGGCTAATGTAGGTAGAGGAAGTTTGAGACAGTTTTTGCATTTGCTTTAATGTGTCACCTTAGAGCTACTTTCTAAATGGAATCTATCTTTTTTTTTCTCCCTTTATTTTCTTTATTTTATCATTGTAATTTTAATTCAGGCTTGCAGCCACAGTTCCATGATGTCCTCCTGGTGTCCGGCCTTTTGTCTTGGCAGGAATGAGTACACAGATGTGCATGCTCACATGAGCAGGGGCCTAGGGATGCAACTACCTGAGTCAAAAACATCCTTGGTCAGATCTACTTCCTCGTTCTCCAGCTTTAACACTCAGAGGTCATGACATCCTCCTCCACTTAATGGTTCTGTGCTATTTTGGCACCATTTCTGCTTCCCACTTAGGATCCAACTGGGACGTGAGTGATATGAAGGCTTCGAGTGAGGTCTTTGCACACGGTGAAATTCACTCCTGGGGAATGATTAGCGTCCTTTGACATGAGGAATTTTTAATAGGAGTCATGAGCCTCTCAGACTTTTATGAGCTCCCTATAATATTAAAGTACTCAAAGAGCTAATCCTGTCATCGATTGGCACAAAGATTCCAATGACTTCTGGAATTTTGCATCAGCTTTGGATCTGGATAATGGGTCTGATCATACAGGGTTGTTATCATCATGAAGTCAGCAACCAGTCATCTGATGGTATGGTATTTTATTTTATCTCATAAATATCTTCTACTAAGTTGCAGAAACATAAGACCATAGACATTCTGTGAACAAAGCTTTTATTTACCTGGGTATATGTTCTGTGTACTTTGCATACTTCAATCATAAACACCTACAGTGGTTTCTGCCATTTAATATTCACTCCTGTTTCTCAGAAATCCTGAAATTTTTGTTACATTTAGAAAAAAACTTAGGGAATGGTTTTGGAAATGTTGTCTCCAGACAGCTGGGCTGTCTCAAATTGCCAATGTAAATGCTGAAATTGGTTTGATTTCACAAGAAGAATTCTAAAAGTCTCACAAGAAGAATTGTAAAAGATGTGTGGATCATTGACCCTCAGTAGAATTCTTCAAGAATCTAGGGCTTTTCTCAAATAATTAATTCTTCCTTTAAAATAGAAATATCCCCTCTAGAAGATCACTGTAAAATATACTGCACTTGAGAAATATTACAGGAGAAAGCAAAACAAAACAAAAAATGTATGTAAAAGAAGTGCAAACTATTTAAAATTTGCCGTGTAAAAGATGAAGAATAGCAGGTTTTGAGGCTACTAAGACTCCTTCATATATGCAGTGTTATTGCCCTGTTTCTGCAGCTTTTTTCTTAAGGTCCAAGTGCTTACAGTGCGCTATTAAGCTATGGGTGGCTTTCCTGATACCTATGACCCTAAGACCAGGAGTAGAAATATTAGAGTTTAAGAATATGTGTTTCTGTTTGGGAAAAATATTCCCTACAAAGTTTCAGAATCTTTCCTGACAGAAATAAGACTTCTTCAAGAAAATTTACATTTCCCTTTTTTTTTTTTTTTTTCAGAATAGGTGCAAATCCACTGCTGTTGCTGCCAATATGATTGTTACACTTTTAGCAGTCTATGTGTAGCTATAGATACTCTGGAATTCTGTTTTGCCCTTTATTTATGGCAAAAGTCTGGCAGAGCAGACTTTCTTTGCAATAAATTTTCTCCCTCAAACAATTCAATTAGTAATCAAAACTATAGTCAGCTTGGAATACAAGGCACCTCCTAATCGATGCCTATCAATAGATATGGAAATGGAGGGGCAAGGACAGGGATCGCTATTGAGATGCTGATGTCAATAGTCATTAATGCCTACCAAGAGCAATTTGGGTTTCAGAACAAAATCTGAGGTGAGTGTGCAGATGGAGAGGTATTGATGGCTATGGATAGGGCAGGATATCTATAGGTGTCATTCCCTCACAATACATTAAGTAATTGGCACTCAGCGAGGCCTCTCAATATTGTGAACAGTCATCTCAGTCAGCTTGGATAGTCATCAGTGCGTCCCATGAACAAGATCATTACAAGAATGAAGGCTGTAGATGTGAGAGGAGACGGACAGTTACCAACAGTGTGACCAGCAAAGCTCTAGATGCTTGTGGAGGTGGCCCTGTTCCTATAAATAGGACTGGCTATCTATATATGCAATTCCCTAGCAATACATCTTGTAACTGGTGCTCAGTGAGGCCTCTCAATGCTGTGAATATTCAGCTTTCATAGACTTTAGTGTCCCAAAGGCAGAATCAGTTGGAGAACAAAGGCTGTGTATTCAAAAGATATGGGGAGTTATCAACAGTGCATGAGGCAAATCTGTAGATACCTGTGGAAATGGAGTAGAATTGATGCCTATTAATAGACAGTGTTATCAACTGATATCAATAGATATTGTTACATATTGATATCGATGCCTCTTATTAGATATGGAAATGGAGAGGCAAGGATAGAGATCATTACCAAGAGGTGTTAGTATTGATATCATTGATGCCCACTGAGAACAAACTGTGTGCAGGAAAGCTGAGATACATGTGGAGATGGAGAAATATTGATAGGTATAACAGCAACATAATTTCATATTGTTAATTCAGAACTCAGAAACTTGAATGAAAATGAGTCTCATCTTCTAACTTAAAAAATTACCTTAACCGTGCCATGAAAATTTCTTTCAAATATGCTCCAAATCTTATGAAAAGAGAAATTCTTTCCATTATTTCCAGTAATTTTTATTAGGCTTCAAAGATCAAAGAACAGACCACAAAGAAAGGAGAGAGACCGATGTAAATCTGCCATTTCTTCTGTAACACCTTTAAAGAATTTTTTCCATATATTTGGGAGAGTATGAAAATAACACCCATTAGAATCCTCATATATCTAAGAATAGTTTGACGTTTTGTTAGAAATTACTCTAGATGATCAACAACAGCAAATTCACTTATCAGCTATGCAATACCATTAAATTCCTGTAGAGTCAGATGATTCATTGATTTTATGGAGGCAATTTTATGTCTTGTCATTTGTGTTAAAACAGCTCCTCATTCTCTGGAAGACAAATTCTCATGTTTCTCTTTTATGTTTCATAATGTTTTCATTTTCTAGAAAATCAGCAAGTACTTCTTTGTGTTCTTTTTTTTTGGTGGTGATTGTTTTTTGCTGGATAGTGTGCAACATTTGGCATATACTTGGAGATTTCCTTATATGTTGCAACTAGGATTGGCAGTATTGTCATAAAGAATCAAATTAATACAAATAGAAAGGCCTCTACTTTTCTATGGGGCATGCATATTAGGAAGTTGTTAAAAAAATCAACCAAACAAACAAAACTCAGTTCTGAAATGCATTAGTACATTTCACTTACTATAGCTAAAAGTTAGTTAGACAGTACTTATCCAGGATGTATAAGGAATACCTTACTCTTCCTTATTGGCAGGATCTGAGAGTGGTCTGTCTCCTGTATTGGGATTTTTACACCATCTTCTTTCCTAAACAGACTTCTATCTCACCGCTAAGAAAGCTTTCCTGTTCATCAAAAAGATAAGGAACCTTTAAGTACTTTAGCAAGTACTTCAAGATTATTACCAGGCTGTTAACGGTTATAATTGATTCCCCACACTTCTCGAATGTAAAGACATTTCTGTAACACCTGTAGCAATAGTGCCTGCATGCCTCACAAAAAGACATTAGTGCTGCTAGAAGACAGAAGCATTCTATTTCTTTTCTTTTCCAACTTATCCTTATTTTTATACATCGATTACTACCATACTGAAAATATTTTTGAGGCATCAAGTTTGCCTGTCATTGATCTCAACACAATATTGGCAGAATCATTGGTATTTTAATTTGTGAAGCATTTCCTTTTGTGTGCTAAAAGCATGCCATGCGTTTTCTTAAGTTATGAGTTGGAATTTTGCAAAAGGTACTAATCTATTAACAGTATTCAATGTCAAGCATGGCCGTAAAAGTACAGAAGAGAGAAAACTGTACCCTGTGGAAGACAACAGTGACTGCAAAACTATTTTTTGGATTCAGAAAGGCCAAATTAGCAAGGCCAAGGAGAGAAGACTTACAGCCTCCTGAAGCTCTGCACCAGAGCAGCCTGGAAGCGCAGAGGGAACTGATTTTCTAATTTGTAAGCAAAAACACATACAAAGACAATGCATTCTATATTCATGGGAGCAGCATGCAGATTATAGAAAAAAGAAAAGGAAAAGGGTGGTTTTCAATGGAGGAAAAATCTTTATTCATACCATGCAGGGAAAATAAATTAAGAGTAACATTTAAAACAAAAGAGGATGCAAGTAACTAAATGACAATTTATTTGTGGATATACATATATATATAATATATATTCACACACACATATACGTGTAAACATAAATAGGAAATGTAGTTGAAACCACCCAGGGAATGTCAAAGCATGGTGCAAAGGCTGACTGATGGACCTCACAATACTCCTGTAGAACTATCTTACCAATGAGGAAATTAAGCTGCAGAGAGGTTAAGAGTCTTCCATATATCCAAACACATGAAGCAAGCCCCGTTGGCTACACACAGACTGCTGAAAATGTAATCCATTGCTGGTGAAGAATTGTGTTGCAGGAACAAAAGGAAAAAAGGACCTCTACTTCAGGATGGGAATGCCCACAGAACAAAAACATTATTCTGAAATGGTCTTAGGGGTGGAAAATAAAGTTAGCAGAGTTGTCTTGACTAGAAATGGCTAGGGAAAAAAAAAAAGAGAGAGAGAGAGAGAGAGAAGAAAGAAAGCATGGGGAAGCCTTCACATTGAATATGCTAACTGTATCTTCACCTCCTTTTGTCCTAGTCACAGCTTCCCTTAATGACAGTGAATTAAGTGTTTGACATATGCGTCCAGAGCATTTGACAACAAAAGTCAGCACTGTAGTTTTTTATTCACCTCCTTTTCTTTGTCAACTCTTGGGACAGAAATGAGGCATCTAGGATACTAAGAGCAAACCAAGTCCAAGGTTAGGAAATTTTTAGCCCTTTAATACAATGATAAGAAGCAGCTGTGGTATCTGGAGATTGTAGATTTTTATTTCATAAAGCTAGTTGTGTTTGGATGAAAGCCTTTCAACACAGTTTGCTTTAAAGTGCCAAAAAAAAAAAAAAGGTTAAGGTACCTGCTGCTATGGGCTTTATCACACCTTTGTAGCAAGGCAGTAGGGGTAGTTACGCCGTTCCATCGTACAGTAAAGGGACAAGATCATGTTTTACCTCCTGCAGCTTCAGTTTTGGAGAGGTGGATGACATGGGACAAGAAATAAGAGGTATTTTGGCCTTGATTCCTTAGGAGGCATGCGTAGACTACTTAGTAAATTTGTGGTATGCCTCTTTTGCAGGACCCATGTTAGCCCAATCCAGTCTAGCTGTAAAATGCCACAGTGCAAAGTTAATGTGTTCTTTATTTGTGCTGTAATAATACTGGGTAATGTATTTCATGTTCTTTTTTTCTTTTTTTTTTTCCTAAGATAAATGACAATTTTTGTCAATGTCCTCATTGACGAAACAGTGGGAGGAGCTGTGGGAGGGCACTGGAAGTTTATGTTAGCCTGGATTTACTTTATTATCTAGTTTATGTGAGAGATTTTGGTGTACATACGAGAGAGAAGTTGATAGGTTTAAGAGTACTAACTCTGCACTTGATTTTGAACTGGTTCAGAAAGGATATTGAAATCCTCAAAGTTTCTCATCCTCATTGAAAAAGTTTCTCTGTTAATTTAAACTCTTCTTGAGATGGTGATTGATCGGCATATGCTATCTGAATCTTTTTTTTTTTCTTAACTTCCTCAATTTCTTTCTAAGTTGAACAATTAGACTTTAGATTGAAATAACTTTGGCTTGCCACTCTCTTTAAAATGTATCTTTCTGTGGGCATAAATACAGCCACATGGAAAAAAAAATGAGCTATTTCTTTCTTTCATCTGGTCTGTGTTTGAAGTAGCAAAATAGAATGGATCTGTTCTCTTCTATGGTCCATTGAGATTTTTGCAATGATGATTTCTGCTCTTGTGTGTGTAGCAGAGCCAGTTTATCGCACAGAATCGGGAGCTCCTACCATACAAGTTTATTACTTTCTGACTTGCTATAGATTTTTTCTTTCTCAGGTTATTCGTTTTGCCTTTTTCCACTGCCCTCTATCTTTCTACTACTAGCAGTAATATTTCCAAGATTATTATTGCCTTTTAATTCTTACACATATTGTTTATGTGGTTGCATATCATTATTTAGGTTCATTGTCTCTGAATGTTCAAGTCTCAACACTATAAAGACTTGTTCACTCTTTAGATTTAAGAGTAAGTTATATGGGACAATTTATAATCATGGAAAAATTCATACTGGGCACCACAGAAGGTCTGTAATCCAACCTCTTGCTACCTGGAGAGTTATCTGTGAGGCTAAACCAAGTTGACTGGGGCTTTATCCGGACAAATCTTGAAAATGTCCAAGGATAGACATGGCACAGTCCCACAACCTGTCATTACATAAAGCCAAATCAATGTGTAAAGCCAACTCAGTCAATGTATATGTTTTTGGAGGATTAATATATTAGAGAGTTATGGTGTTTCGGGATGCTGTAATACTACTAAAAAAATCCCTCTTGGAACTTGTATATAAGAGATGCACAAAGGAACACAGATTGTGTGTGTGTATATGCATCAAAACTAATTAAGCTCACAGAATTTTTTAATGTACCTCTTGTATATATGTATATAAAGACCCCTTGGCTATTAAAAATATCCATTTTTGACAATGCTGCTCTGAGTATTACTCTACACGACAGGTGAGTTATCTCGTATCAGACTGTCCTTTAAAGAGGCAGGTCTCATCCTCCTTTTCTGTCTTCTGTCCTTTATCTGCCTGTGTAATCTAACCCATTCCCATATGCCAGTAAATTGTCTAGCTAAAAATATGGTGGGAGGGAGAGATCAGTTTTCTTACGCACATGCCTAGGAAAAGGAAGGGAAAGGTGGGGGAAATGGCACTGTTCATTTTCAGGGCACCTTAATATTAGATTGCTCATCTGTTGTCAGTCTTCATCCTTAATATCCCTGTATTCTTGCTTAAAAATAGGCTCATAGTAATACTTCATACACAATTTAAAATTCCATTAAAACTAGATTGAGTGGAAAAGTGGACTACAAATATTTATTTTGAATCAAGCAACACTAATGGTTTGATTTCTGGTAAGATTTTTGGGTTTGTTTTTGCTCTGTTTTAATAACATTATGGGTGTATGTATGGATAAAGTGTGTGTGTGTGTGAATATACAGAAACACACATGTACATTATTCCATATTCTATGGAATTTTCCAGCTATATTAACATTGTGGTTATCCCTAGACCCATTTAGAAGAGGTGTTTCCAGAAAGAACTATGCTATATGTGATGGAAATCCATAAATTTTGCTAAAATACCAAACTATCTGCTCTAATAGAACTTGTTAACTAAAAGTACACTCTGTACATAGACTGTATACATTTTTTTCAGCAATACTGAAGTCTATTTCTGTTCATTGCACTGAAAACATTTGAAATACAGGGCTAAGGTGACTATTGAATTCTTATCTGTGCTATCATAACATTCTCATTAATAGAGATTTTTTTTTCTGTGAAATAAAAGAAAAATCCTTGGTGTTGTAAAATAATTAGTTTGTGCAGATCCAAATTGTGAGATGGAGGCTCTTAATTAAGAGCCCCACTTGGACAGAAAAGCCCAATAAGCAAAGGTCTCCAAATCAAAATCAAAAGCAGAATAGAGCAATGAAAAATTTCAATGTTTTTACTGTCTTCGCCTCACTTGCACAATGCCCTAACTTTTTAATTTATTTATTTATTTTTCTCTCTCCCTCTAGAAACAAAGGTGGAGAAAACCCTTTAAAGAAAAGAATACTTAAAAACAATATAGCGCTAAAATGCTCCAGACCTGCTGATGATCAGTTTAAAACTATTGGCAATGGGCAAAAACAAAAGCAAAAAATTTCATCGTGATTTTAACTAGAGCATCCATTGTAATTTGTTTCATTTTTGAAATGTATTCCCATGTAATATCACTAGAGGTTACAGAAAGTAAAATGTTTGATTTCTTAACTGAAATGTGGGAAGATATTTTGCATTATTTCTGCATTTTTTTCTGTATATTTAAGTTGGTTTCCAAATGAAGTTGGTTTGCTGTGCTATCAGCAAAAATGTTTACTACTTCTCTTGAAATCCAGTGTGCTTTTTCCAACTTTGAAAACATCAAGTGAATGATCTCAGACAAATCTAATACAACTATCTGATTATCTACTTTTGGCATTATTCCCCATTCCTGTCAGAAAATAAAACTCTCCATGACAAGACGTAATGAAATTATAGTAGAAGCGGAAATGAATGTCACTAGCAGTCAGAATCCTAGTTTTACCTGTTTTCTTCTCATTATTTTACGTCTTTGAGCCAGGATGAGAGCAGAGGCATGACCGCTGAGAGGCCAGTGCTCGTTCTGGAGCCAGTCTCGTCCATCAATCACCATTCCATACACGTGTTTATGGGATGCGTTTATCAAATAAGGACCAAAGGGAAGCTGGGATAAGCGAGTGGGAGCCCCGCCGCAGGCCTGGCAGGGCCTCTCTTTCCATCGTGGTTGTGATACAGAGCCATCTGTATCACATCTGCCACCTTCCCACTGCATCAGGCATTTCCAATTTCTTTCTCACTTGAGTCTGAGACTTCCTCACTGGGCTATTTACAAACATAGAACAGGTAGAGTGTTTGGGATGACACAGGCACACGGATATTGCTCCAGCACAATCTGCTGCAAAATGATTCTGGTACAAGCAGACCAAAACCAGACCGCACAAGAAATCGTAACCACTTCGCTCCAGGGTAAATCACCTACAGAGGCCAGCTCTAGCTCTTGTACAGGGATTTCATGAGAGTCTGCTGCTTACTGTGACTAAACTCACAGTGTCAGCAGCTTTTAATCACATTAGCTGAGGAATTAGTGCATGTCTCAATGCAATCTGTATCATCCACCATAAAGAAATAATTAGAAATAAGCGCTTTCTTCTTTCAGGTGGAGATGGAGCAGCAGCGGGGATCAGACCACAGCGACTTGGAGCCTTGTGTCACTTCACGGCAAAGTCAATAGTTCTCTTCATGCAAAGGGGGGCAATAGTGCAAAAAAACAAACTGCTTTCTATGTGGTGGCAATGCCTGAAAGGACTTGCCTGCAGTAATCCCAAATCCAGGGGCAATCTATTAAGAACTCAGCATCACAGATCCTGAGAATCAACTGATAAGCACATTCTAGCCCCCCTCCATTTTTTTAAGTTAATCCTCTTAAAGATTGTGCTAAGCAATGAAAGAGTGGGATGAAAGAGGCTTTTTTCATTACGACCATATAAACTGCTTGTGTAAATGTTTCATTAACACACTGCTTGACCAGTGTTTAATTCTCCCATCCCCCATTGCCCTGGTCCTGCTGCAGCCTGCATGGCTGAATGTGTGATTTACACATGTTTAAGGGAAACATTCCCACACTTGAATGCTGCACTATTTTATAGAGAAGGAGGGAGGTACGAAAAGAAAAAAAAAAAAAAAAAAAGGGACATTTTGAACATTTTAATTTATAATTCTTTTTTTTTCCCTATGTGCTTAAAAAGATGGATAAATTCCTACTACACACCAATTTTGTTTTGTTTTTGTTTTTCCAAGGTTCCTCTAATATATGTTTGCCTCTCACAAGCATGCTCAGACAAGCTGACATTTATTAAGCATGATAGATTTGCAAAGATATTTATATGTTTTTATTTTCTTGGAGGAAAAGGCAAAGGGATTCAGAAGTGGTTTGCCCTTTTGTACACTCATGTGTGGGCAATATGTTACCCTAGGTACCAGTCAACTCTTTCAGAGACGTGAGTAGAGACAGAAAAAAGATTTTAAATTGTCAGGTGAAGGCTTAAAGTCTGTATTTTCGTGTTGGCGCTAAAGGGTGCAGTTTTCTTTATTGGATATGGCATTCCATAATTTTTCCCTCTAGTCATATGATTACAATCATCACGTTTCATGTTCTGGGGCTAATCCTGTAAAGCCTGACAATTTTCATTATCTTATTAAAAGAGAAATAAGGCATTTTCCATAGTGTCATTATTTCTCTGGAAATAAATACGACCTGCACTGTACACTGCTTCCTATCAATATTAGACACATGGGGCCAACTAGATGTGCTACATCAGCATAAAGGTAAAGTAACTCTTTTGAAACCAGTGGCGTTTACTTCACTCCAGTTACTCTGCATTCACACACAGATGCAAGAATGCATTTGGCTTATCTTACACGATTTTTGTGTAAATATAAAGTAGGTTTTCTCTTTAAAATGGGTTTTACTTTAATCTAGTAGAGCAAATGAGAAAATAACAGATTTGCTGTCACAATCATCTCTCTTCTTTTGGGGTGGAATGTGTGAAAATATTATCGTATTTGCATTCTAACGCAACTCCTGTTACCCGAATAAGAAAAGTAAACGGGAAATTGATTTAAAATATAACATGCATATTGCAATCAAGCATTTCTTTCAACCCCATGTTGTTGCATAGGGGTTAGCACCCCGGCTTTGCTATGAGTTTACAGTTACTATTGTTAATATAAGTGCCACATTTAGTTTGGTATATGTAAGCTTGTTTGCTGCCATGACCATGATCTGGTTTCGAAGTGAATAGATTCATTTGGATCAACAGTCCCCCCAGGGGTAAATGCTTAAATGTATTCAACCTTCCTAAGAGCTGAAAACATCAATACCTTCATAAAGCCACTTTGATTTGTATTGACTAAGGTTGTGCTGCTAATTCACATACATCATTGTTTACTTCACCGAGCTTTTAACATAGTATTTGATTTATAGAAATAGTGATTCAATTTCTACAAAGAAGCAGTAGGCAAAGACCTCCCCCATATCCTTGCCTTTCCTCAGAAACGTGGAAAGTCAGAGAGAGGAAAAATGGAAAATTTGCTCAATAAATACTCATGTGCAGAACATATTTTACTTGCCTTGTAACAGGTAATAGCAACGTAGATGTGTCAGATAAAGGACAATCAATTATCTAAGCATGTTGCTAATGTGATTGTAGCAAAAACATTGATTTATATCTCAGCAGAAAAGCACTGTAAAGTGCATTTCTCCTATTCTGCTCCATACATATCAGTGAGAAACTTTTAAGGAAAACACAGGGAAAATTTTGATTTTTTTTTTTTTCATTAAGAAAATATAATCAGAGATTCGCTACAGGAAACACTTAAGGCGCATTGGTAAACCCACATAAACAGCATAGAGAGCCCCATACACATAATTGCAGTGCTTACATTTGGTATGAATTTAGAATGTTTGTTTGATGCTGCGTCAAATACAGGCTTAAAGACGTCTTTTGTAGCTCATTAGCTTTAAGCAACTACAAACCAATGGCTTTAAACAAAAGCTTAGTCCAATATACCAAGAGGAAAAAATGAATTAGTTTAAATGGCTTAGTAAAGTTTTATTGAACTACATTCTTTTGGATTTTTCCTGGCTTGGAGCCAGATCCTACAAATTGTCATGCATATGTATAACTGGCTCACAGAAGTAGTTTTGTTCAATGAAACGTGATCAAAACTATGCAATTTTGTGCCAAGGAGTTTGAAGGGTCTTGCCTTGGCTGATCAACTGAGCCCCAGAGAGAGCAATTCCTATCCATCATTTTCAATGGAGAAAGAGACGTTAGATACCAGAGCTGTAAGTCAATCTTCTTCAGCTTTTGTAAACTGTATAATGTTTGTAAAGGAAATTTGGGTTAATTTGAGGGCTGAAATTGAAGATCTGGGTTATAGAAATTTGCCATCATAAAAGCAATACAAACTTGAGGTTGTGAAAATAACAGCAGTGGAGTTGCTCCTTTTCAGGATTGTATTTTCTGGATTATACTGTTGATAAACAGATATTTTTATGGCTACAAGAGAATTCACATTTCCAGGGGAGATAAACTGAGAAAGCTTAGATGCACTATAGGGTTCGTCAGCATCTCACAGTTAATTAAAGGAGTGAGTGGAAAGCATCAAGGCTTGCTCCCCTCTGCATGAATAATTCACTGCCTGTATCCATTATTAAAGCCAGTTACTTCACCACAATGATTTCCAGCCTGCAATGGATTGGTCTCAGAAATGAGAGATAAATTGCAACAAGGCTTGCAGCTATATTAGTAAATTGAAAAGAACATTTATTTGCTCATCTAATTAGAAGTGTAGTTTTTTCCAAATGGTGTAGTAATGCATTACCTTGTCAGCCAATACCTGCTGCAAGAAATAATTAACAGAAATGATTTTTATTAAATTCTGTTTCACTGAAAGCAAAAGTTTTTCCCGTTTTATTTTGTGTCCTTTCAGCTCTTGTTTTCAACTGTATTGCAGTAGAGATCTACAGTGGATTCAACATTGCTAAAGCAGATGAGATATGTGTGACTGAAGTACCTGTAAGTGGTTATAAACTTGAAAATAAAATATGTAGGCATAAAACAGTCTACTTTCATCAGCTCTCTTTATTAAAGGTGTAATTGTATGATATGGCCTCTGAACAATATTAAAAGAACGTGATCATTGTTTCAAAGCTTTGGTTAATATCACAACCAAATAAAATACTTCAGAATGAAGAATTTCCTAATTTTTCAAGTATATTGGTCTAATAAAAGCTATTACCTCTAACTGCAAACCTCATCTTGAATTCATTAATAGCATTTTTATTTATATTCAAGTATATTCATTTTGATTACCAGATAAAGAAATGGAAGATACGAAGAAGTTTTCACATCAATGTAGTACTGTGAAAGGAACAGAGGTGTTACAATGTCCCCATAGGTATGTTTTAAATTATAATAGAAACTGTAGTTACTAAACATTCAGCCTTCCCGTTCTTCAGCATCCTCTCAAAGAGAAGAGATTCCACCATAATGCCAGGTCTTTACGTGAGGCTTAAAGATTTGTTCTTGTGCATCCAGATTGTTGGATCCAGATTGTTATCATCAGTGCCAATTTCTGCTTCCCCAAGCAAGAGGAGGCAGAAATGTCAGCACATAGAGACGCCCATTTCAGCTTACCGTTCCCAGAGCAGCTGGCCCACACTAACCTTGAATTGGATGTGGAAGAAGACAGGAGAGGAACCAAAGGAGAGGTTTATAAGAAGTGTCTTTCTGTATACACATAAACAGAGATCTATAGATGTGGACATAATAGATCTACAAAGAGGAGTTTATCTCGGAAGAGTTCAAATGATGTAAAACTAAATATTGCTTAAGCAATGAAGAAAGCAGCTCCAGAGTGACCATGTATCCAGCACCATTTCAGCAATATTCTGCAGTGGTGCATACTCACCATATATTAACATTGGGAATGACTGACTTAGAGAAAAAGAAAAAAAGAAGGTTTGATGATGAAAGAAAATACCTTTCCAAAAGAATTATTTTCCGCCTCTTTTTTTTTTATATAAAATTACATTCTTAACTTGTCAGCAACTTATGAAATATTTTCTAGTGATTGTTTTTCCTGGATGGTATTTTCTACTAGAAATGCTATACAAATTAGCTGAAATGATCTGTCCTTCATTTAGTATATTCTGGAATAATATTTAAGCACTTTTAGAGGAATGATAAATCCATGAATACGGAACTAGACAGCATAGCTGAGTTTGAACTTGCAATTGTTTTTATTTTGGGATCCAAGCCCATAAAGAGATTTGAGTGTGCAGCCTCTTTGCTTCTGGTATGCATTCATCCGGCATGGGAACATGAAGCTTGTGTGCTTAAAGAGGCATGTCAAAACTGCTTTGTTAAGAAGAAGGCAGGGGGGAGGAAAGCCCTAGACCAAGTGACAGGGCTAAGTTTAGTGTGCTAATCATATTCGTTCTTCTTGTAACCTAAGGAGTTGCACTGTAGAATTTAAATGAAATGAATGGTGTTTCAGACAAGCAGTTAGTGATTTTATATGGTCACTGTCATTTTTCCTCTTCTCGGAATTCAATTTGTTTCTATTATGCCAAGGTCACAGATTGGGCGAATCTTAGAGGACTTCTCTGCCTTTGATGCAAAGGGTCAGTGGATTAGTACAAAGCAGAATTAATCCAGCGTGCTGGCTCACCAAATGATATTTAAGTCATTTTAAATGAATGACTAGAAGTTTCTATTAGTTTTCCTATGGAAAACAGAAGCAAGACTAGGAAAAAAAACTTCATAAATGCATACTCAAGGAAAAGTATGACTTCTTTGTTAGCTCTAATTGCTAGTTTTACCTTATTAGTAGAAGCTTTCTGTAGCAGAGTCTGACATACATTTGTTTGCACACTGTTATTAGTCAAGACTCAGTGAAGTCTTGTAATTAACACCTCCACATTATCTCATGCAGTGAAAGCAAAGTCAAAAACAGATGACTCATTTTGTTTCAGCCTTGCTCTTGTTTTCTGATACAGAAGTACTTAAGAAGAAGTGTGAGCTCATCAGAGTACCATATGGAGTCAACAGAAACCATAAAAGGGTTTTTCGGGTAGGAGAGCATCAAAGTCCATTAAGAAAGAAAGGGTAAGGCCTCTTCTAGGCACACCTTGTGGTGTAACTTTTTACTGGTATAGCTGGTATTAGCCTTTGTGTCTGATTCTGTTTTACACTGGTAAAAAAAAAAAAAAAAAAGAAAAGAAAAAAAAGTAACTGCATCTCCCTGTGTAGTGTATTCCCTACTTAATATAGGCAAAAATTATACTTGTACAGCCTTTCCCATTTCTCCATAGTGGTGCCCTCACCAAGAAAGTTGTACTTTTTAAGCCATAAGTAGTGCAGCATTTGCTCGATGCAGAGTCCCTGCTATGAGTATCATCATGCACTATGCATAGGTGGGTATACTGGGTTAAAACTCTGCTTCATCAGAGATGCAACTCCCTGCTGGAAATCAAATATTCTTAAGTATTAATTAATGGACCAGAGAACAGATTCAGCAGTAACAGTAGGAGTATGTGCTTTAAACCAAGGTGTGACTATCTTCTGAATATCTGGTTTCATGAAAGTTGCCTTTGTTAGATGATGAATTTTATCTCAAAAGTAATTTGTCTGCTGAAATTTGACTACTTAGTTAACACTCATGTGCTTCAAGGTTAAGGCTGTAGAGTGCTGCATTGTGTAATGCACCACACTTCTCCACTCCCCCTGCACAGTATTATAAGGCATAGGGAAAAACAAACAATACAAACCTCAAAGTGAGAAAAAAAATGATGAAATGGTTACAACAATAAAGATGAATTACTTTATTGAAGCAACAGTATAACCTTTCAGTTAACAAGTATTCCCAAAGTAATACAGAATTTAGACATTAAATTATTACTGTTGAGAGCTTGGCTGAGTTGAATATTCTGATAAATAACAAAGCTTGTTTGCTGGATGGAAGCTGCCCAAGAATAATAATTAAAAATAAAAAAGTAAAATGTACATGAAATTTCCCACAGCTCTAAGATAGCTATCAGAAAGGGAAAGGGGGAGTGGGGGAGTAAGAGAATTCCACAGAGCTACTGTCCTTGTCTTGCCTGCAAGGACCCACTGCCCACATAAGAGAGCTCTGCAGTTTGATACATTTTACATCATTACCACTGTTATTGATCTAACTACCCCACATGTTTCTGTATTATTATTTTGCTCCTCAAGGATAACTATCTTAAATGGTTAGGTTGCAAATGTTATTTCATTATCGTGAGTTGGAGAATTATTAAAGATGGGTCACTTCATTACTGAGATCCCAAAGGTATAATAAAGCTACATTAGTTAAGTTCTCTGGAAGCTGGCAGATGCTTATGCACAACTAAGGCTGTATGTATTTTATCTCTAGCCTAAGTACGCTGCCATTGAAGCATTTTGAGTTGCACATTTAGCCAAGCTATACTGGGTTCTTCAAACATTTTTCTCAAAAAAAGCTTGGTTGTCCACTGTCAGCTCCTTAACTGTGGTTGCAATAGGTCATAGTGGTGGAGTATGGTAGAGTATAGTGGAGTTTGTACCCAAACAGAATCCTGCAATGTTTTCTAACCTTCAAGTGGCATTTCTAGTACTAGCATCAATTCTTGGTTTGGGCACTGCCCTAGTGACAACAGACATCCAGAGTGAAACACATGCTGTACAATAATCAAATCAAAGTATTTCCAGGGGGCATAGGCAGCAGTCTGGGACATGTTCATATTCTAGAAGAACTCCTGAGAGAAATGTTGCTGGACCGGTTTGGGAATAAGAGCACCTTTTGTTTTATTTTCCCAGACTGAAAGGAACTAAGTAGAAACCCCAGCAGAAGGGGTTATGCACACAAGCACTTTGCTCTCTTCCTTAGGCTTGTCTGGACTAGAGCGCTACAGCAATGAGGGAAGAGCAAGGACTGCAGCTGCCGCATAGACAATTACAGCACTGGTCTGTGCTTGGTTGAGATGGTTTCCCCTTAACTACGTAAGACCATTTGCCTGCTACACCCCACTGAAAAGCAGACTAGCCTTTCAGGCAGAGCAGGTCTATATTGGTATCATTGGTAAAACATCACTATCGAGGAGAGCAAATCAATGGTTTCAATACTATCCCTGTGGGTACTGTCCTTGACTTTGCCCATCAAGCAGACCTCCTGTGTACTCTTGGGAATCCCCTCTATCTTCCCAGACTTATCAATAAAGAGTCTATTACAATCTACTAATGTACAACGTGCCTACTCTAAGCAGAATTTCCATTTAAAAGCTAAATAGTACTTTTTTATCTGCAATATCATACTATGTATGTTTTGAATCATATAATCACTGTGGTTGGAAAAGACCTTTAAGATCATCAAGACCAACTGTAAAGCCATCACCACCAAGCCTGTTAAACCGTGTCCCGAGGTGCCTCATCTACACATTTCGTGAACGCTGCCAGAAACAGTGCTGACTCCACCACTTCCCTGGGCAGCCTGTTCCAATGCTTAC
>JAWLRI010000027.1:1370725-1409430 GCA_034781795.1 Crypturellus tataupa | reverse complement strand
ACCCCAGCTCCCTCAGCTGCTCCTCACAAGGTCTCTGCTCCAGCCCCTTCTCCAGCTTCATTGCCCTTCTCTGGACAGGCTCCAGCACCTCCATGTCCTTCTTGTAGTGACGGGCCCAGACCTGAACACAGTGTTTGAGGTGCGGCCTCACCAGCACCGAGCACAGGGGGACGATCCCTTCCCTGGTGCCGCTGGCTGCACTGTTCCTGATACAGCCAGGAGGCCCTGGGCCTTCTTGGCCCCTTGGGCGCTGCTGCCTCGCGTTCAGCCGGCTGTTGACCAGGTCCTTTCCTGCCCCGCAGCTCCCTCGCTGCTCTGCCCCAGGCCTGTAGCGCTGCATGGGCTTGTTGTGCCCCAAGTGCAGGAGCCGGCACTGGGCCTTGTTGAACCTCATGGTCAGCTGGGTCTCAGCCCAGTGACCCAGCCCATCCAGATCCCTCTGCAGGGCCTTCCTACCCTCAAGGAGATCAACTCTTCCTCCCAACTTGGTTTCCAGAATGGAAGCCCTTTTCCCTCATATATACAATACTAAGATGGTTGTTTAATGCAAAAGACATCTGGATATTGATATTAGTGGTACTGGTTTTTTACAATCAACCAGCACCCATTTTGTCGTTTGACTTCCAAAGGAAGATTAATGGTTGAAAAAAAGTGGTCATTAAGTATGATAACAAATGTTTTTTAGCAAGGTTATTGCTACCATAAACTTTAATCAATGGTCCATAGGCAGGGGCCTGTGGTTCGGTGTTCTGACTAATGACAAATTAACTATTTCTTAGCAGTTAATAAAGACTTTGCACTAATCTGCATACAGGACATGATTTTCTCTGCTGATAATTAACATTGTCCCTTGGGTTTTGCAGAGATTAAAAAGCAGCAAATTTAATACCATTTCACTAGAGATTCTTTAAATTAACTATTTAAAACAACCAAAATATTTCCAAAACATTTTTTAAAGAATAGGAAGCCTGACTATTTAATGAGCTATTGTTCGCTGAATAGTATCAATTATATTGATCCTTTCCCTGTCTTCTGTTTGTTTGTTTGTTTATTTATTATTATTACCTCAGATCTAGCAAGCAGGAGGCTGGAACTAGTTAATGATCTACAAAGGTGGAAAGGGTAGGAATGGAGGTGGAAGTTGTTTAATTTTTCTAAAGGCTAACTGCAATTGGTGTGAGGAAAACAGAGGAGAGCACTAATAAATATATGCTCCATAATACTAAAAGGAAAAAGGTACATCTAACCTTTCTAAACAGCCTAAAGCAAGGTTTTGCTTTTCAATGAAAAGGTCATCCAGAATGAATTAAAGTCATTTTCCTGCTGAGGTCCGAGCATGTGGCTTCACTTTGAAGGCTAGAATAAAGTTGTTCTTATCCATAAATCCTGGAGATGTAGAGTTTTACAAAATGCCTTGCAAAAAATCTGTGATGTTTTCAGTTTGTCAAAGCAACCCAAAATGCAGCAATTAATAAATGGCCTTTCAAGATGAAGTTTCTAGTAATAACAAAAAGGCAAAAGGTTTTATAAAGTAGATATTTATGCATGTCAGGCTCTTTTAGTGGCACTTATCTCATTTAATTAGTTATATTTTTTACTCATATTTGTATTCTCTTGCTATCTTTAATATTTTAGTTGACTGAAATGATGCAAGAAAATATAATATTCAGAATTTCATACTACAAGAGTGAAAATGATGGACAGTGAAACAGAAAATATAAGAGAAGAATTCTATATCTCAATCTGAAAGACACAGTCAAACCTATAAATGCACTGTTTATATAGTAAAGATTTTTGTTTTTGAAAGAGAAAGCGATTGTTATAATGTATAGTTCCATTTAACTATAGTAATAAAAAGTCTTACTTGTATGCAATATCAAAATGTGCTTTTTTATATATATGGCAAGACATTAGAAGGAGAAAATAAAAGAAATGAAGAAAATTATCTCTATTTCATCTTATTTTCTTCTTACTGTTCTATGCAGGCAATACCTCCTGTCCAAGTATGAAATGATAATTCTCTTGGTTTCAGCTGTTCTGAAGTAGAGGGAGAACCTGAAGGATTACAAATGCCTGGAAAGACAACCTGAATTTAAATGATGAATTTGAAATAGAAAAATGAATTCCAAATACTTATGAACCTCACGAGTTCTCAAAGTCCAAATTGTGTCTGAGTTCCCCAGTAAAGAGGCAAGCCAAACTTTGTTTCATTCTGAACTTGCTGGCTTGGGTCCATCTCCAAAGATCAGAGTGATTTGCTCTTTGTGGATGTTTTGTCTTTTAATGACCTTTTTTTTTTTAGGGTTTGTAGTCTATTTTGTAATAATTATTGCATTCCACTCAGCTGAAACTTTGGTTAAAATATCCAAATAACTATAATTTCATTCAGCAAAACAGTATACTTTTCCCAAAGATCATTTTAACAAAGACTCAAGAACACAAATTAATTAACTAAAATATAGAAGATTATTCCTTTGCCTTTCATATTTTTTTAAGATACGTTTAAAGCTTTTCTAGTGGCAATTGGTACCATCAGGTTTACTAAGTAAAGGACCTGGAATAGGAATAAGATATAATCAAAAATTGTCTAAAAAAGGTTCTTTCAAAGCATTCCTCCTCTCTTCTTCTTCTTCTTTTTTTTTTTTTTTTTTTTTTTGCCAGCTTTGGCATGACTGAAAGTCTCACCAATAATTTGCCTGGCATTTGTTGGAATTTTGCCTTTTTATCAACATTTGCTTTTTCAAGCAACTTTAATGAAATGCCAGTGGCACACACCTGACCAGAGTGGAAGTGGATTCCTTCCTGCAGTCCTCATAGAAACCAGTGCCTATGGCCAAGCTGGTTTAGAAGGGCGAGGATGGGAGAACGAAGCTTCACTGTGTTGTTATAGCTATTCTCACGGGCAAGTCTGGGTTCCTGGAGTCCTTCAGAGGCATTAGGTGCACAGGGGACCCTGATGGAGAGGTAAGAGCCTGCCTGGGTGTAGAGTCTTTGTATCATTGAGTTTTTGATGGATTAGCCAACGTCAAGATAATCCTGAATTTCTCTCAACTTCTTGAGTGAGACTGAGTGACTTCTAAAGAGCGGTTCTCATGCTAGACTTTTGGATTGACTGTTATCTGTGGGATGTAAGGAGAATGAAAAGCACTGATCGAAACATAGATGTGAGTAACTGAGTATTTGGAAAATAGTTAAATGCCTCTATCTGTGTATTCCCTCTCTCCCCATTTTTTTTTTTCAAATTTTCCCTTTCATGGGAAGTGTGTGTGTGTGTGTGTTTATTCCGAAGCATCCTTCTGTTGTGGTTAGGTTCCACAGGAGGGTTCCAGCTTGTAAAGGTTAACCGTGCAGAAATCAAGGCTTTGTGCATTTCTGCAAAGGTCACACTCATCAGTAGTTCCAGAAAGACTGCTGGGAAGGGCTATAGTAACTACCCAATGATTGAACTGTGGCTCCAGGTTTCATTTCCTTTAAGAATACTGTTGCAATCACTGGTTGTGTCACCAAGAGATAAAGAGGCTGCTCAGTCTCACTTGAAATTCAATTTGTACATTACTTGAATCTACCCCACCTCTTTCTTTCACGGTGCCTAGCAGCTGCTGGCTGGCACTCTGAATTTCAAATGCCTGAACTGCAGGAAGCAGTTTAATAAATGGGATAGGTTTTGATTAATGTAACAAGCTGAAAACAGAAAATGATGCAACGCACATCTCAGCAAGAACCACAGGCTCGGATCAAACCTTTGTGTTTGGAGGAAGATTGCTGTGGCAGAAGGTTCACCCAGAGATGCATATTTATGTTTCTCTAAAACCTTGAAGGTTCAAAACCACCAATATATAAGATTTAGACCTGTAATCCTGTTATGTCTATAAACATGCACTTCAGGTGACTGCACAGTCATGAAGTTCAAGTCTAGATTAAGTATTTGACATTGCCTGGGTTCCAGCAAGGGCACTGTGTGCTTCACCACAGAGCTCTGATTTTATTTGAAAGATGGAAATATCACAGCATTTTTTTTCTTTTGGTGTTAAAAACATAAGCAATTGGCTGCTTTGCTGCAAAACAATAGCATAAATATGTCAAGTTTAATTAGTAATTCATATGCATACAATAAATTATATATTTTGACATTGTTTCCAATAAACAGTCTGTATGGCAGTTGCACTCATCCATTATGAGTCTACAGCTTTAACGCTAGGAAACTTTTTCTTTGACAGTTCCTGCTCCTGCAAGCCCCAGTTGTTCAGAATTCATATTTATGTTGGATTTCTCCCTCAGAAACTTACAGATTTGCAGTTCTACACAATGGCATTTCATCAAGTTGATATTCACTACGCCTCACAACAGGAAGGAGATGAAAATGTCACTGAAGACTATCACCACTTCCTTGTGTAAAAACAAAATATTACCCACAAAAAGATTCAAATTATCAGGTTCTGACTCTACTCTTTCTTTTTTTTCCCCTCTCGTTATGAGGGAGAAGGGGTCGAACCCGGTGTGGCAGCCAGCAGCCAAGGAGGCAGTAAGACCATGGAAGGTCTGGGTCTCCAGAGGTCTTCCCTTATGGCCACCATTTCTTTCCTTAAGTCTTCTTACAGCAAGACAGCTAGTCAAAGGACAGTTTGTATTTCTCCACATCTTTGTGAAAAACATCTTCTGTAGATATTGTGAAATAATTACAAAACAGCATTCGTGGGATTCTGTGCTTATAGTCTTGAAGGCTCATTATTGCTCAGTGTTGTTGTTTAATTCATCCTTAGATGAGTTAAAATTTATGTTTGTTTCATTGACATTTTCAGAGACTTCCTTCTTGTAAAAATAAATATTTCTGCAACATTACATAAGTTACCATTATTGAAAATGAATTGTTTTCACCATATAGGGATTAGAAATTAATGGAGAAAGATTCTGGACAGCAGTATTTTGAATCTGTACAGCGTATTTTTTTCCCACTGGTGTATATAGCTTGTTCTAGTCATTGGTTGTGACTAATTGTATAATCACCATTTGAAGTTTCTGATTCTCAAACCAGAATTTTAGTATTTCAGTGCATATAAGAAATTCACGTGGAAGCCTAAACTTGAAAGTTCATTAACTGTATGTTCTGTCACATTTCAGTGAATTATCAAGGCTGTGGATTAATGATTTATTGATACTTTTTTCTTTTTATTTCTTTTCTAACAGCATAATATTTAAAATCACATTCTGAATTTACCTTTGTTTTTAAAGTCAATAAAATAATTCCCCATTATTCTCTCTCTCTCTTTTTTTCTTTTTCTGGGTTTCCCATCCTTCCTCTGCTCGCATCCCCACACACTGCTTCCCGTACAAAAGAGATTGCAGTTGCTTTAAAAGTTAAGTACTATCGTGAGACCAAATCAATAGTGTTAACTCTCTGATCAGTTGTCTGCCATGAATAACAAATATTTTAAGTGAGCTGTTTGCAAACAAGCCATGGGCTAATGTTTGTTTGCATAAGCTGTTCAGCACAGATGCATAAAAAGATATCTTGTGGAAAGCAGGATTAGTTTACAAATGATTCACATACAGAGAAATGCTACAGGCATCAGATATTTTGTTCACAATTTGTAATTAAAACAGCTCTAGTAGGGATGCTTAGAAGGAATGTATTATTTTAAACAAAATTAGCACCTTGTCCTACGTACTTTTAAAGTGAATTGATGGTGGTGTAGATGAAAAACACGTGGGAGAGCAAGCAATTCTGATGTCCGAGAGACTTAATTTGGCTTGAACTTTATCATCAAAGCCGAACCAAAAGGGGGTTCTCACAAAGCTGGGCTTTACCTGGGTGAGCTCCCTGTCCCTGCGTCCCGTGACGGGGCACTGCGGTCACCCGGCTCCCTGGAGGTCCCTCGGAGACAAGAGACCACAGAAGACCAACAAGTTGGAACTCACCTCTTTGATCGCTCCCTCTGAAAACTTTCCTGAAGTTTGGAAACATAATATTATTAAATGTCTTCTCTGTGTTCGTATTTTAGATTCAGAGTGTTCTTGCGATTGCCAGTATTTCTTTAGAAGCTGTAGTCTGTTATTTTGTGATTTTTATTACGGCTTGATTGAGGTAAGGCCAGGGGATAGATCTGTTTTTCTATTTTCATCTCATTTTAATCCTTATATCTGCATTTCATACACATCTCAAAGAATCAAACCATGTTTCCATGTCTGTAAAAAAAATATGTTTTAGCCAAGGGCCTGCTGGGGGCAGGGGGAGCATGGTCATTGCCCACCCGTCAGGGCTAGAGTTGCTTTCTGTCGGCACGTAGACAAGAAAGGTGAACAGACATGAAAGGGAATTTGAGGGAGTTATGGGAAAGCAGAAGAAGACAATAATCATAATGCAAATAAGTTGTCCTTGGATAAATGGATCAACTGTTTCTGAACAGGAATGTTTACACCTGAAAACAACTGGATATAACAGTACATAATATATTGATATATATTGTAATACGAATCTGTGCTGGAGTTTCAGTTGAGGACACAAAATAATGGATTTTAGAGATGTTGCGAGGGGGTATCCGGTGGGATATTCCAATGGTTTCTGTGAATTTATCGAAATGACAAAAATGAAAATGTCAAGTCCAAAGGAAAAGGAAAGTAGTAAGAGATTCAGTGCCAGCAGAAAGAGACAAGAGAAGTTAACAAAGATGATGATCTATTTTTCCATGTAGAGATTCACTTATTTCATGGGTATCTTCTTATCTGAAGTCATGTCTGGAAGGTCAAAAGTGACAAGAGGGGATGAGGAGCGGTAGTGGAATGAGTGAGGCTGCCCTGGGATTGGGTATCTTGCAGTGTTTCACTTGTTCGTGTGTTATTTAAAACAAGAAGTAAAATCAGGTTATCTACCACTCCGCGGCTGAATATCTCACCGTGGTGAGTTTTGTGAGGCCAGATTTTGAGTGACTAGATGCAAAGAATTAAGTGAGTGAGTGTAAAAGAAAAGATTCATTTAATTTGGATGCTTTTAAATGTTTTTAAGTTTCTTTTTCATCCCAGTCCAGAGTTACAAAAAAGATCACAAAAAAAAAAAAAAGGAATAAGAAGCATTGTGTTTTATTAATTTATATTGTACCATCTATATTTTGTGGTATGTGCTTTGAAGACTTCTGAAAGGCAGTGCTGTATGCATGGGAGGCATTTTATTTATTATATTTACACACCATTTTGATAAAGTACATAATTATGCAACATCAAAATTTCTCATATTATTCCCCCCTTTTTAAGTGAGGGGAGTCAATCCACCGATATAAAAGGCAGATAAACCCCCCTGCTATTAATTTCATATTGCTGCTCAATTGGTATTGAATTTTCAAGCATCAGTTGAGTTCTGCGTGATGCTTTTGGTGATTTATTGTATGTGATACAAAGCAGCTTTGCTTACATATAGGAGGCTTTGCTATCTTGTGGGCTTCAGCTGTTCCTGGTGCAACACTTAACTGCCCAAAGGAAATGTTTGAAACTCCTGTTTTGTTTCGTTTTTCATAATATTGTAAGTATTTTATGCGTCTGGTCATAGTAAGTAAACATAAGCATAATGAGTATAAAATTAAGGATAATAAGTCTATTTATCAGCTTGCTGGATAATGCTTTGCAGCTTGTCATTTTCATCTAATATTTCAAGTAATATCTCCTCCTTTTAAATTTTGAATTCTCAAGCTAGAGAAATTTTGGGGTTGGTTATTTTTGATTTTTTTTTTTTGATGGTGGTGGTGGTGCTTATTTATTTATTTATTTATGTAATATCTTTTCTGTTACGGGAGCTGCTGTCTGTTTTAGTATGCTTTAAAAGCAGAACTGATTATCTGAACTTTGTTAATATTTTGAGAAACAGCTGTATATCATAGCAGCTAAATGGTGATCTGCAAGTGTTATGTCTTAATACAAATAGCACCTGGTTCAGCCGCATGTATTTATACAATGGCAGAAACATCGAAAATCTTAATTTGTTGTGGATGTATTAAATAATGCCTGTGTATTTCAGCGGGCCGGCATCCTGTTTATTGTCAAGTACCAGACAGTGTTTACCACAGAGAATATCAGTTTCCTCTGTGTCTTGGAGCATAAATTTATCTGAGTATTATTCCAGAGGAAATGATATAAGTTTTAATTAAAGAAAACACTACATTATGACAGTGCTAAATGAATCATCTGCAATCACCTTTAAAATACTTGATTTATTTTCCATGGTTGTCAGGCTCTAAGTTAGGAAAATATTTTTGTTGACGAGAATTAAACATAAATCAGATATAAATTTTAAAAAATCACTAGCTGTCTGAAATGTTTGTTTGTGTATGTGAATAGGTTTGTGCATGGATGTGTTTTTCTTCCCTGTAATTAGGTAGGTATCTATGGGCATGAAAGTATATATTTTGGCCACTTTGGGAAATATTTGGTCACATTCCTTCTCTAATAAATATATAAATAAATAAGGCAAAACAAATTGACTAACCAATGCAGAGTAAAATAAAATCTATCATAACAGAAGAGAATGTTGTCCTGGGGAGACTTCACATTTGCACATCCTTCTGTGAGACTTTCATATATTTGGTGACATTGTAAAATGTCATTGAATAAAAGCATTTCATTTAGCCTTGAGCAAATATACACATAGTAGAAGCACTCTGCATATGCAAAGCCTTTTTCTTCTTCCAAATGGGAACTTTTCTGCTATATATATAACTGAAGCTAAGCTTAGGCTAGTGAGGTGCTGCATGATAAGAACTTGGTTAGCAAACATGTTGAGCAATCGAATGACTTGAATAACAAAATCCCCAGCAGAGTGTTTCAGAGCTAACTGCGTTTGCACTCTGCAAGGAGATCAATGCTTCACCCTCATTGATTTTCTTCAGTCGCAGAACCAGGATTATGCACAATGTGAAACTGTATTCCCAGACACATTCAATCTGATTTCTTAGTCAATGCTAAAAAGGCATAGTGTTGTACTGTAAACATGAGGTTAGAGAAGTATAGCGTATCAAATTTGTACTTCTGGTAAGGCTGCATGTTGAACAGAAGCATCAGAATATATTCTGAGTATGATGCAATCCATCTTACAAAATATTAGATTGGTGCTAAACAGATCTCTCTTATATGTCTTGCTTCCAAATAAATGTGCGGAAATGCCAAAGAGAGAAATTGAAATGCATTGCATGGATTTATTTTAGTCTTACATCCCTTTAAAACGTGGTATAGTTTCCTTTCTGTCAGACTCGAGCTTTAATAAACACATAAAAAGAAGTAATTTCTTTAGAAACTTTAAAGCAGGAATGTAGTACATCTTCAGAACATAAATGACCTTGTAATTTACAGTGTATGCCAGCTTTAAAAAAAGTAATAATTACAGCAGAATAAATCAGTGGGAAATGACAGCTGACAAGCGCATCATTCTGATCTGCCATCTCCCCTTGTTTGTAGCTTTGCACTGAAGCCATGGGAATGCCATCAACTGCTGTTCAGCTGCAGTTCAATTCCAGTACTGGAATGAATTAAATGAGCTCAGTTCAGAGCTTTCCTAAGCTGTTTGTGGGTAGAAACAGCAAAGGAGGAGCAAGAAGGGACCATAGTACCAGTAAAATTCCCATCTTAGGCTTCAGTCATGCCAGTCTTTGCAGACACAAAGCCCGTCAAGCTCTGAAAACAGAACAGGTCAAGGCATCTCCCGGAGGGACACGGCTGTCGTTTGAATGGCACACCTGGGCACTGTCTGTATTCACAGTGTAAGCTCATATTTGCTTCTTGCTGTCTATGTTCCTGCAGTACTACCACCCCTTTTAGTACTTTGGCACGGACAGAGCAGCTCTCACATTTTGCAAATACAGTAAGTAAGAACTGGCTTTAAATAACTGAAGCCAAAGTGTCTGGCTTGATGCATCCATAAGACTAGCAGTTTTGTTTGTTTGTTTGTTCAGTTTTTTAGATATGAATGTACCTGCTGATTAGATTGACTCTTGAAAGTATTACAGGAAAGTTCAGGTCCTATGATGAGGGTGAGGAGTGCTGTATGCTGGGACTTTTATTAAGTGTTAATGACCTGAATAGATGTGATGAGCATAAACAGTAGCTTGGAACAAAGAGGTCTCTTAAACTCAAGGAAAAATATTTATTTTATTCCAACATGTAAGAAAACGTAAACATGGGCCATGGGCTCTCTGTGAAGTTCTTTGCGTGTGTGTGTGTGTTAAGCACTGACTGTTTTTGACAGCATTGAACTGCTTTATTAGCAAAACAGTTATGAATCTGCCTGACCTCTAATCATGAACCAAAATCCACTGCCTACGTCCTTAAGTGCTTTCTTTTCTAAGGCGACAGCTACATCCACGTGTGTAAGCACTTTAGAAAAATAATACCTTAGCCTTCCTCCAAAGCCTACTGAAATTGTCGAAAGACCTTCCACTGTCCTCTGCTCACCACGGTCAATGTTTCATTCCTGTAAAAACACTTTCAGCACATGTTTCTTAAGGGATTGCAAGGCCATATTAAAGATAGATGTTAAAACATTTCCCTGAAAATTGTCTTGTTTCTGGAAAAGTCACGTTCTTAGAATCTGGTATGCTTGATCCAAGTAAGTGGTAGAAGTCTAAATAAACATAGCAAAGTAATTTGATAATGACGAAGTAGGAGGATGCACACAGAAAACTAACACCATTGTTTAACCTCAAAACTATGCTAATGAGTAGGGTGATAGACATGAAACTTGGAATAATGGAGCTGTTATTCTAGCCTACCAGGCTCTCCCAGGGGACTCATAAGTGGATTTGCCATGCCATGACTAAATGTAGCTCCAGTCCAGTATTTTGCATAGCCTGAAGTATCTTGTTGCAGTATATTCTCACATTTATCAAACTAAATCAGGTTTAGAGCAAAATATATTCTTCTGCTCTAGAAAGGAGACATCTGTGAATATTATTTTCACACTATTTATTGGCATGCATGTAAAATTGAAGAATCCTCCACGAATAAAGTATCTGTGTTATATCTGCAGAAGAATTCAATTAGTTTTCAGCGTGGCCCCCCTCTTTTTTTAAAGTGTCCTTTAAAGAGGGGAGACAAAAACAAAAAGCAAAGAAAAACAGGAAGAAAGAAAAACATTATGAACCCAAATGCTCACAAATACACATGTGTTTGTGTGACCCAGAGCCGGTTGCCATGCAGAGCATGCTCCCAGAGCTATGCGAACCCGGTTTACGTTGAAGTCATATACAGTTACTCAACATTGACTAGCCAGTGTATTTCATTTCTTTTTACGACAGCCATACCCTGCCAATAAAAAATCAAATGCTTTTGGTTACTGGATTTAATTTTTTGAAAGTACTTCATGTTCTCCTGAATCTGCTCTCAGTTACGGCCCACTAAAGGGTCTGGTCCAGTGGTGATTCTATAAATACGAACACAAACTGAAAAAGCTTCTCCTAAAGCAAAATGCACAAGCCTAATGTTAAGTGATTTCCACTCCACTCTATCTTGTTTACACAGTCTCCAGCCCTGAAAGTGGGTGGTTATGCAAAAAAAAAAAAAAAAAAACCAACAAAAAAACCTCTTTTGTGCAGTGTCCAATTTTCTGTTGGCCTTTTGCAGCATAGAAATATACAATTACAGTGCACTTGAAAAGCACTCAGATGAACTCATCTTGGCTTCCCATATGTACGAAGTGATACATTTTTAGATAAATTACGTTAGAATGAAGACAGACAAGCAGGAGATTGCATTGTGGTTTTATTTCCGATTACTGGCAGTTAACTTTGTTTTTCACATCTGTTTAAAAAAAGTCAGAGGATAAGAAATCCTAAGGAAACCACACAGCTTATTAAAAAAAAAAAAGAAAAAAGAGAAAAAATAAACCCTAATGCTAAGGTTTCATCATTCTCTCTTACTTGTTATTACAGCGTCACTTGCATGAGATAGAAACCCGATCTTTTAATAATTCACAATCGTTAAAATCCCCTAGGTTACGATACAAAAGTGGGGCTGCCTGGGCAGTGCCTGGCACCGTTCCAAGCTAAGCACAGTGAAAACCCTTGTAACAACCATGGGAGAGCCTAGTCCTCGCTCAGCTGCTATAGCAGGTGTCTGCTCAAAGTTTCACTGTATTTTTTATTTATTTGTGTGTGTGTGTGCGTTCTTTGTTTTGCTTTGGTAATTTTTAATACTTTCAAAATTTAATCAACAGGCTGCATGTAAAGGACTTGCTATTAGTCGCGGGTTGCACAGGAGCGGCACCCCACGACACCGCGCTCTCTTCCTGCCGCCACCCCGTGTCCTGCAGGAAAGCTCCTTCCTTCCCCGCTCTTTTCCTCTGCCTCCGTCTCCCTGCCCTGCCGGGCGCCTCCGCGGTACGAGCTGCCGCTGCGGCTCCGCAGCGTCGCGCTCAGCAGCGTGCGCCTGGCGCTCCGCTCTCTCCTCACCCCTGCACCCCCGCCACCCATCCACGGTGGTTGTGGTGGCTCCTTGTTTCACCCGCCGGCCCCATCCCGCCTGCCCTGCCTGGCCGTGTCTCTGGCGCGAGCTCTGCCTCGCAGCCCCCGTCCTCGCACACCTTCCTGGCCCGTACCGTCCCGAACGCCGCCGGGCTCGCGCCTGCGTCGATATGCCAGGCAGGCTTTACCAGGTGACTTCAGCCCACGTGCGCACCCACCTGCCGAGGCTCTTAAACCCCTCTTTGATCTTCATTTACTTTGCAGTTAGAACATGCTTTCCATTCGGCCACTGGAGAAATGTGATTAAATGTACAGCGGGGTTTGTGGCGGCTAGCTGAACGGCTGGCTGTGTTACAGAGTTAGGCACGCCGTTTGGAACCGGGAAGATTTTTAAGGCCAGATAGAGCGGTATTCAGTCAAGATTTCCCGCAGAGGTGGCCCAAAGCACAGGTTTGAGGACAATTGTATTTGCTCTGACTACATCAACCCTACAGTTTTGTTAAGTGCAATGTAAATGTGCTTTGTCTCGTGTGTTGGTCCTTCAGGCCCAGTACTGCAGAGAGAGAATCACAGCCATAAAGGCTCCAAAGATTAGCCCTGTTCAGCCCCTAATCAGCCCCTGATAAGGTACTGTTGAGGCACCCAGCTTCACACAGTGTTTTAGCTGATGCAAGCTGACGATGGAAGGAGCTGTCCTTAAGGCAGCTTGTGTCTAGGGGGTCGGAAATAAGAAGCTGACGCTCAAAAATGTGAACGCGATATTATTATCACTCAGGTATGAAACCGTCCCAGCTGCATGTGCACAGGAGATCTCAGGGGTGGGACTCAGAAAACAGGACTCTACAACCAAAGTTAAAACTGGCAGCCTCTATCCTGCTTGTTACATGCCATGTTAATGGAGAGAAGCTTGCCCTAGAAAGACTGTCTTGACTGAAGCAATTCTACCTTCATTCTGTCTAATTCACTCACTGCTCCCCTCCCCCACTCCCTTTTTATTGCATGAAAATTTTGGTTATCATATGGTGCCAAGAACCCCTGTGAATTATGACCCAATTTACAACCAACAATGACAATCGGTAATGGATAGGTGGTAGAAATACAACTTAAAGAGCCAAGGATTTCTTCCTGCTGGTTCTGGTGATCTCCAGTTTTAGAGATTATATGAGGAAAGTTTTAAGCATATGGTAGCTGTAAGACACTCTGGCTGCAGTGCCATTTAAATCAAAGAACATCCTCATTAGCATCCAGGAAACAGAGTTGTCCTTTAATGTACAACAACGAGCCACATACTGAATGGAAAGTTATTAAGTCCCAGATGAAAATGGTTTCTTTCACTTATTTATTTAGTTCAGTATGCAGTTAAGCATACAAGGCTAAATGAGAGAAAATTAAAAAATGTAATAACCATACATGTCAAATGGCACTAAGATCCTCAAGTTTTTTTATCATGTAACTCCCCATAGCATTAATCACTCCCTAATTCGGTCTTTCAGTTTATCTAAATCCTGATTCTAATACATTCAGCCTTATGCTTCTATCATTCCAGTATACACTGCAGAGTCTTTACCAACCCAATATAAACGAAGAAAATCTGGGGTGATGATAGAAGTGGTTGGACTTGCACTGGACACATAAATTAGATGGATTAGTTCATTGTTTTCTTTTCTTTTTTTTCCTTTTTTTTTTAATTTCTATTTAAATCAATATTGTATCTATGTAGAAGAAAAAAAAATGCAGTGTTTGAATCAACACAATAAATCTAACTTACAGGAATCTGACTGCATTTCTTAGGTCTTTAGAGATATCTGCTTGCAACTTCAGTGGCCACAGAGTAAAAATTGGAACAAAACATGAAAACACTGCTTAGGTCATAATTCAAATTCCTGTAAGTGGAAGACTTTCCAATAAAATCCAGACACTTGAGAGGTATGGAAACGGCTGTGGCTCAATAAAGTTGATTGAGTGCCCTTACCCCTTCATGTAGTACTGGTCAGGAAAAGAAAGGAAAAAAAAGGAAAGGAAAAAATAAAAGAAAGGAAACACACAAAAAAGATACAAAAGATAATAAAGACTTAAATGTTAGGGCTCCAGATTAAATCTTGAGTAAATTCTCAAGAAATCTGCAAATCTCATCATGCTGCAGGCAATTAAAGGCATTACTGACTGTAGCAAATGAATAACATACTAGACCAAAATAGAGTGGTTGATTGATTTGATATGTGACTGAAGGCTCCTCTTTGTCTTTTTTCTGCAATCAATAACATAGACCTTTTCACTCTCCTGCCTCTCCTGCAGCTCCCTAATAGTGCCTCTCCGCTGGGTGCTGCGCAGTTCTGGGAAAAGATGTCCCTACATTGTGCTGAGGTGACTGCTCTCCGTGACCTTGATCCTGCAAATAATTGCTATCAGCCTTAGCACCAGACTCTTTGCAGAATTTAAAAAGCCTTTTTGCTGAAATTATTATCATGATCCAACTCCTAATTTTCCTTTGCACGACAACACGAGGCCTCGCAGTACAGCCATCTTGCATAACTGGGCCTTGTGCTTTTGTGCTGAGGAAGATGGGAGTTATAAGGGAAAGAGGCCAAACAAAGAATTGTGCAATAATCTTCAGCTGCATTGACATATTCCTGAACCTCCGCAGGTGTCTGAGAAATACCCTACCAGGCCACTTATTTACTACTGTGACAGCAGAGCAAAGTAGTTGCTGTGGATCGACAGGAAAGCAGCCCATCTGGACACCGGCCTGCCGAAAGCTGGGGTGAAAAGCAGCCTACAAACTAAAACACAGGCTTGTGTGGACGGATGGAATATTTACGGGAGAAGGTAACAGACCCCTTTCTGTGAGTTCTGTCCATAAGTGTCTTTTATTAGTTAATCACAAAAGCAGAGTACGAAGGTGAAATGAGACAAGGAATCTAAGCCGTAAAAAGGGTCAGCAGTCCGTTTGGCTGAAAATTGTCACAGAAGAGCGACATGTTTTGCTGGGTGGATGTTAAGGAAGCAGTTATCATCATGTATGCCTTCACTAAGGCCTGCTATCTGAAAAAAATATACTTGTGTTTTCAAGCTTTCTGTCCTCTCTGAAGGAAAAATTGTTCCCCTGTTCTGCACGGTTTTCAGAGACTTCGCTGCAGTGAAAGCAAACAAAACCCAAACCTGTCTTGCTGTTTTGAAGTCCTTTCTCTCGAGATGAGTTAGCTGAAGCAATGCGCTTTTGGTGGAGCTGAAATTTTAGCTGCTTCTGGGTGGAGTTAAAGAGCGGAGTGTTTCCTTCGACGGTAGCTCCCCTCTCAGCTTCAGAGAAGGCAGCGTGCTGCGGCGGAGCGGCCATTCTGATCTCTGAGAACTTTCTTCGCATTGCAGAAAATAACAGTGACCTCCTTGGATCTTTAAACTGCAGTCCGGGTAAAAGGAAACGAACAGAGAGTTGAATTTAATTTCTGATCTTTGTCCAGCAAATCTCAACATTTTAACCTTACCTCTGTAGTTGAGACATCTGAAGGGAAGTGTCTGGGGAGAGCTCCCAGGCGGTGGCTCGGCACCGGCGCTCCGCGTGCCCTTTCAGTCATCGGGGTCTCACAGCGCAGCTCATACCAGAATATTATTTAGAGTAGAGCTTCAATCGTTTCCCACATGTGCTCCTTCCGTTTCCTTCGCGACAGGTACGAGCCTGCTGTGTGCTTCTGTATGAACGCTCCTCAACACTATCCGTCTTGCTCTGCAAAGAAGAAGCAGACAAAGACAACCTTTAGGCAGAATTTATAATGTCCCTATATCTCTCAGTGTGTTCTTCCAAGGCAGGCAGTTGCAGGTATGATTTGTAGAGTCTTCACCATGGATTTTCTTAACTAGCTGCTTTCCTGACTCTTCTGGTTTTTATTAATTAATAACGCTGCTGCTTATGAGAGTCGCCAGGAATAGTTGAATATTTGCTTCCAAGTCCAGCATAGGAGCTTCTTCTGTTGGGGAGAGGGAGCCTTCTAATGCATATACAGGAATAAGTGGTTAATTTGTCCTCTACACTGTAAGTGCTCACAGGGTAGCACTTTGTTTACTGCATAGCTGAGCTGAAATGTTTCAAAACAGCATTCACTTACATGCATCTTCAGAAAACATTGCTTTTTATTTCAAAAGTAAGCTGATTTTTTCCTGCTATCACCCTCCCTGTTTTGACTTTGCTTATCTTCTTGTCAGAGTCCCTTGGTAGATACAAGGCCTGATCTTGCAAATGTGTTTTTAGTTTGGCATTTCATTGAAAGCGTAAGAAGTTTTGGAGGTTTGTAATGAGAACTTAAAAATTAAGCAGCTGTGGCTTGGCAGCCCTGGAAATGTTGCTCTCTGGAATTTCGGACTCTCTGAGCAGTCCAGAAAACATCTCTGCTGAAAAATGTGACATGGTTAATGTGACCGTGCTGCCGCAGTTGAAGGAAAGTCCTGATACTCTGAGTGGTTTATATTGCTTTGCATAACCAGCATCACAACCTTTGTTTAACATTCAAGTAAGATTAGGCAGATAAAGAAAGAAGGCAAGAGAGAGAAAAACTTAAGCAAGCTATGGTTAAGGCAGTCTAAAGGTCAAAATTGTAATATTAAATAAATCTTACATGGTTTTATAAACCCTAATTTATTGTCTGTGTGCAACTGACATTTTAGCTCTTGGTTTAATACCAAGCACTTCAAAGTAGTCTGGTAGAAGAATAGTCGATAACCCTCTTACACAGTATAATTGGAATTCTGCATGTTAGAACATTTGGTTTCTGAAAGATTTTTGTAAATGTTAATAGCTGTCTTTTAAAATGGTGTAAGTGTGAAATGCTATGAAAAGCAAAGGTTTAAATGTCACCGTGTCTATAATTTTCATATTGTAAAAACTAAATAATTTTTTTTGGAATGGAAAACCGAAAAGCCTGCTGCAAGTTGGAAGATATAAACCTCCTCATTATTAGTTTTTTGAAATTGATATGACAGACACATTTGGTAAAACTGTGTGAGTTTTAGGCTAAAGTGTATAGCCGAACATTTAACTGGCTGGCAGTGTTATTACTGCACATTCTTGCTGTTTACTGGCACCCATGATCTGAACATGAATAATTCATGGTGGTGATAAAAGGGTTTACCTGGATAGTCTTCCAGAATCTCATCAGAAGAAATCTGCTCTTATGGATCCACTGGCGCTCAGACCCCACAGCTACTCAGGTTTTCTCTTGGTTGAGCGTTATCATCTGCATCTACTAACAGGGAGCTGCAGTCTGTGAGCAGGAATGTCTAGGTTGTTGTCCTCGGTGAGAGGGGTTGTGCCTGCCTGGATCAGCAAGCACAGATGTTTTAGGCTATTATGAGAAGATCTTTTACATTCACTGAGGTAAAGAATGCAGTCATGAATTTTGGATTACTGACATCCAAAAGAGCAGTTTTTTCATAACATATACCTTTCAAATTCTCCTTTAAAAGAGTAAATAGCATAGCAATGATCATACCACAAAAAAAAAAGGGGGGGGGGGGAGAGGGAGGGAAACATCATTATGTCTTCCGTTTTCCACCATACTGACACCTAACTTAAGAATACAAAGGTAGCTCAAGACAATGACAGCCTCAGCACTTTTCGGAGTTACCAGGGGAATCAGTTTACCATCCAGCCTGTCTAAATCAAAGGGACGGTATCATTTATGAGAGCAAAAATACATTATAAAGAGCAAGTAATATAAATAAAAGTTGTACCAGGAACGCCTTGTCCTCACATGTGGGTTTTAGGAAGCCAAAATAATCTTTCCCTCATGTACTGTAATAATAAAGATTTACTTCAAGCAAAACCAGATAAGATAACGTTTATGCACTAAAGGAAAGAACTCTTTAAAGTCTCGTCGCAAAGTCTGTGATCCCTCATTCCTTCAGCTGATTTCTTTAAGCAGTAAACTTATCTACAAGTTGCTGTTAAAAAAGCACATTGAGAGTTTCCTCAATCTTGCCACTCACATCTCCATCTGGGAAAAAATGTGGAAAAAATAACCTACAGCAGGTAGGTATAGTGGAGAAGCCAGGCTGGGACTCTTAGAAACTCTAGTTCACCCCTTCAGTGCAGCAGAAAAACTCCTGTTGCAAGAGATTACCAAGTCTGGGATCGCCTTGTAATGGTTCTGACCACCTTGCGCACTCCTCGGATCTAGAAAGTCTGGGAGAGTGGACAGAGGGAGAGAGAAATCAGGATAATGAAAGTGGAGACATCAGCACCAAATGGGGAACAAAAATGATTTTCCAAATGATGAGAATTAGGAGACTGTCTAAGAAATCTACATCTCAGATAGGAAGATTGGGTTTGATAACAGTTAACAGTTTGGGTTTGATAACAGATAACAGTTTCTGGTTGCTGACTGCTGTCTTGCTTCCAGGCAATGCAGAGATAAGTTGCCCTGCTCCTGACTCCAGAAATTGTCAGTGAGTAACAGAAGGAGCAAAGAGGTTGCGAACAATTTTGTGAGGTGTTTTGTGCCCTGTGTGTGCTGGTCTAGAAGAGTGAAACTGTCAAACAGAAACAAGAGCATGACTGTGCTAGTCTATATTTTATGAAGGCAATTGCCTAGTCAATAGGCAAAAACCCAAGAGTTCTGTTTTTCCAAAGATTATCTAGAGCAAGAACTTAATTATTAGCTGTTTTTATGTTTGTATTTAATAGGGCTTAAGGTATATTTATTTTCAATTTACAGAAAATGTGCTTAATATTCCTATTCTGTAATATAATTAGTTCTGTAATTATTCATATGATCATTTGAGTTATTTATGACATTTTAAAATATTATATGACTCATCTTCAAATTCAAACCACTTGTAGAATGGTACATTTTCTTTCTTAAGAACAAAAATAAAAAAAGTTATCAGGAACAGCAGCTTGCACCAATTCTCTTGTTTACGATAACAATGAAAACCTTCATCACCTGTAGAGTCCAGCAGGCTAATATGGATGCGCCATAATTTTTGGCTGAAGTATGCATGATTTTAGAAAAGGACATTTGTTCATTTTGCATTCCGAGTGACGCATGTTTTTATGATGATATTTCTCAATCTTTGTATTTTCCCTCCCCCCAGCTCCCAGTTTCCATCTTTTCAGTCAAAGGAAATCATCAAGTGACCTTGAAATCTGTGCTGGCATTTTCCTGGCAGAGAAAGCAGCTCTCTTTTCTCATTTGCAAAAATGAATAACAATTTGATCATTCTTAAAACTTCTAAAAGGTTAATTATGCTCTCTCTCCATGAGTACTGAATAAAAACCTGCTTTATCTCTGCCCAAATGAAACCCACAGGGCTCCCATTCCCTCTAACTCTGCTTGGAGACCAAATCCTGCAGGCTGTCAATTAACTCCTATCAGCTCATAGATCTTTGTGAGCCGCAGTTGATTTTCTCATCCGAAAACTATGACAGCTCTCGTTTGCCAGAGCTGTTGGGTGACTCAAAAAAAAAAATCACAGCAGGAAAGTGTTATCTGGCTGTGGGCTTGGTGGATGGAAAAGGAGAGAATGAGGAGGAGAGAAGCATAAAGATCCCAGGTTAGCAAGAGTTCATTTCTAGCTCTAAGATTTCTGTCTGGTTGCAAAACCCCACTTGAACTCGAGTTGCCTGTTTCAAACCATAACAGAACCTGAACATGGTTATGTACTAGGGACATGATTCCTTAAATTTTTCTTTCCTTTTTTCTTTCCCTCCTTTTTTATTTTATTTTACTGTATTACAGCAACCAGCCTCCAAGAAGATGATAGAGGCAGGCAATAGATTTGGTAGAACAGAAACCCCAATGTTAAACATTTACCCAGCTGTTATTATTTCCTGGATATAAAATGAGTTTTTAATCTTAAAGTCAGAATAGTAATCTAAAATGGGAAGATTGAGAGGCTGGAAGAATATTGTTTCACCTAGGTTCCAATAAGAGTAATACTATTTTGAAATGAAACTAGAGAAAGCAGAGAAGTAAAAAAATTGTGCTGAGCATTTGGTGATGACTGTATTTCTGCCTGCTTATTTTAGTTTTATAGCGTAGGGTTGGCTCTTGAAGAGTCAGCTGCTATAACTTGCTACAAAATCGAAGGCATTTGTCCTGATGGCTCTGCATGTATTAGAAGCCAGAGCTAGAGCAATTAATTTTAGAATATAAATCGATGGTGTTGCAGTTAGCACATGCCTGGGACTCAGGAAGCCAGGCTCAGTTCGTGGCGCTGCTTCGACCTTCAGAAGAAAAAAGAAAAATCAGTCTATTTTATTCCTGACTTCTGTAAATTTTAGATGTAAACCTTTGGGTCAGGCGTAATGACACCTTGGCTTGCTGGAAGTGCTTACATGCGACACTCCTTAAAAAAATGATAAATTCAGTATTCTTTTCATATGAAAAATGAATTTGAGAGACAATGAAAACTAATTAATCAGGATATTGTTCCATATTTATATATATTCTACAATAGTCTTCTACCTTGCCGTCCTTCTCAATACTTGCTGATTTGCCAGAGATGT
Source organism: Crypturellus tataupa (assembly GCA_034781795.1). Taxonomy (NCBI): domain Eukaryota; kingdom Metazoa; phylum Chordata; class Aves; order Tinamiformes; family Tinamidae; genus Crypturellus; species Crypturellus tataupa. Next base: position 1,388,499 of record JAWLRI010000027.1, on the reverse strand, counting down.
CACCAGGTAAATCACTCCTGACATTGCGGTCAGCTTAGCGAGCTCAGCGCTGGGCGGACTGGGTTCTCTGCGGTGAGTCTGTGCTGCGCTAGGCTTTTGCTCTGAAGGGAGTGGGAAAAGCCTCTCTGCTGTTAAAGGAGCCAGGATTTCACCTTCAGAATTTTTAGCTTCGATAAGTGGCAGATTCCTGGACAATTTACAACTTTGGAAAATCAGACTCAGCCGATTAATTGAGAGGAGGAAATAATCTTTAAATAAAGGTGAATTAAAAGTTAGCAATGTTCAGAAAAAAAAAAAAGTTTGCAAATACATATATACATTATGCAATCTGATTATGTGCTGCCTGATGTGGGGGGACGTGCACAAGGCCATTGATTTTGGCCTTGTGCACATACACAATTCCATTTTATTTACATTTCATCTTAAAAAAAAGATCAGTATGGCTAGTCAGATTTTTTTTTCAATTGCATTCTAATCAGAAAAATGCCATGCATTGATTTCTTTCCTTTTTTTTTTTTTTGAGAAGTGCTTTAAATACACAGTACATTAAAATGCCTTGATGAGGCTTTATCGCCTTTTCATTATGAATTAGTACAGAAGTACAAACCAGCTCTCATATGTATGTAATTTATATGAAAGTATTCTTCCACTTCTTTAGAAAGATCTACTGAATGCTTCAAATTCTCAATGATTTAATTACATTTTAAATATCAAGAAGTTTTTGTAAAATATTTCAGATTGTCTCAATTATGTTTTCAAGATTACCTAGTACAAAGGGAAAAATGAAAATCTACAAGGAAGTAATTTATTTAAAAAGTTGAAATCTATGTGAAAAATTCAAGGATTGTTTAATCGCGGGTTAATTTCCAGGATTGTTTAATCCTGGGTTTAATCTTGGGTTAATTTCCAGGTTCTAACAAGAATACAGTCAAAATTCTTACTGTCAATAAGAATACTGTTTGTCCTACTATTTGTAAATTAGATCATATGTATTTTCTCTCCTTTTAAATTTATTCTCTTTTAGTTTTCCTGCGATACCTTCATTGAGACCATGTATTTTCCTTCCTAGTTTTTGGTCATCCTTCTTTTCTGTTCACTTCTGTCACAGTTTCTTCAGCCACAGTATTTTTGGTCCTGGTTACTTTCTTTGAAATAATAAATGTCTGTTTTTCTTTCCGAGTAATCAGACATCAGATGAGTCAGTAACGTAATGACTACGTTCATCATTAATGCAAAAGCCAAGGGCAGAAAATTTAGAAGAATGTGGGAAAAGCATCCAATACATCAATGGGGAGAGTGCCTCGTGGCATCATTTTCCAGCACATGGGTTGTTGGTGCTGTAGGGAGAGCCCATTCGCTACATGATGTGATTTGGGGGACCTGTCCTGAAACTGGAACGGCAGCACGGTAGGTTAACTGAAGAAGTCTGGTAGAAACTGATAGAAATCAGCCTGGGAGAAATAAGGGGACCCAGAAACGTCCAGATGGTCTGTGGAAGACTGATCCGGACAGCTCGTGCAGTAGCTGAAAATGCACTTTTTAAGACAAAGCTTGACCTCTAGCAGATGTGTTAAGCATCAAAGGGAAATAATGTGGATAGCATACATGAGAAGGGTGTTTTTGTGTGGACAATGTAGTTTTCTGATGACTTGTGCATCCAGCAGCTCTTCCCGTCACAGGTAAACCGGTGTTGGATGAGGTTGTGGTTGCCCAGCCCCGGGAAGGACACGGCGACAGGAGCCCCATCGGGAAGCAACAGCTGGATGCAGGGCCCTCGTCTCCAGCCGGCTGACTGGCAGGCAGGTTGGGCCGTCCAGCACCCCTAGGACACTCCTCCAATACTACATGTAGGTTTTTGTGGTTTTATTTACTTATTATTTTTTGCAAAGACGTCTTGAATAGCCCCCAATGCCCAAACATGATGTAATCCTACATTCCTTGGCCTGTGAAACCAGCATTTAATTTGCTTTTACCCGGAAGGTGGGGCAGAATTTGGAAAGAAGAGCTAATATTCCAAGTTTGCTGTAACAGGAGATGCAGTGCGTCTGCAAAGCTCTGTGCTTGCACACACCCACCAGGTGCACATAAAGGCTTGTGAGAGCAGGTTTCATATGTTTACCAATGTTTGCCAGTTGAGTGTTCTTAACTGTGCCAATGCCAAATCACATTTTATGGTGAATTTTAAAAAGCTGCTGTACATATTACCTTTTTTTTTTAGCATACCAATTTTTGAATGCAAAGTAGGAGTGGATGAACCCCCAAGAACATTTTCTTGGGCATGTTCATATAACAGAATGATCATAAGTTCACTCGACTCTTCTACCAATGACAAAATATTTTTTTCTGACAGGCTTATGTGTATTATTCCATGTTTCTAATAAATAACTAGATTTGTGGAGTGCATTAAGGATATAACCAGCTTGGGATGTGGATTATATTTCTACTCAGCTCCCATTACAGTCAATATAAAGATTCCCTCTTTTTATCAGTGAGAGTTAGATCAGACCTAGAGCACTATCCCTTAAAGCGATGTTCAAGTGCTGCTGTTCATTGACATTGTTTCTCAGACACCAGCAATTGTGCACTGACCCAGATGTGAACTTGTGTTTTTTTCTATCTCTGTTTATAGAGACCCATTCTCGGGTCATGCTTATCTAGCCTACTCACAGAGACCTGTTTAACTTGCTGAGAAGTTGTGATGGACTAAATTGGAAAGCCTGCAGAAAACTGTTTATGGCTGAGTCTCTTAGAATGAGAATTAAATTGAAAAAAAAAAGATAGAAAAGTAATATTTATAAGGAACAGCCACCTCTATTTAACTACTGTAATAGCACCTACTTCTGTGCCATTACGCAGCTCCAAGAAAGGAAGTCAATACTCTGAGGCAGAAAAAAAACAGTTCACTAGATGCTGAAATAGGTGGCCGTTTTCATTCGCCTCACACTTCTGCTTGACAAGGCAAGAAGATAAGTTTTGCAGAGATCAGAGTTCATTTCCAAATTCCTGCCCACGCTTTTGAGCAATCTTCACCTTTGCAAGGCTCGGAAGCCATTTCCCCTAGCAAAGGAATCCAAAGTTTTGTGTCAACCTAATAAACAAAGTTGGTGAAAGCTGGAAAGGAAACAGAAATTATCAAAATGGGAATATTCCTATATGCAGAATGCAGCCTGCTGATGATGTGGTGGCAATGATCATTTTTGAAGACATTTGTTGGCATATTTGGATTCTACATGAATTTCCTTGTTCACATAAATATTGCTAACCTGCCCTGGCAAAATTGCATGATGCTTCAGCCTTTCAAGTGATAGTTGTGTTTGCCATGGGGTCACAACCCAAAAAAAAAAAAAAAAGTCACACATGCAATGAGCTTAAAACTTGCTGAGTTCGGTGGAGTTATTTTGCACGTGTAAATGAGTACATGATTTTTGTCCTACATTATTCACTTGTATGCATGTTCAAATAATCAGGGACAAGCGTCATAGAGCTCTCAGGCAATATTCGAGTTCAAAAACCAAAGAACCTTTAGTGTTTGAACCCAGTCATTTTGTTCAGTTTGCAACTATCTATAGATGGTTTTTAAATGAATGTAAAGTTACAAAAAATAACAGATCAGTAGCAAATAGGTATTTTTCAGTCTAAAATCTGCACAAACTGTAAATTTTATCATGAATAAGGGAACAAGTTGGAAACCAAGTATTTATTCCCTGCTGTTAGAGAGAATGTCATCAACTTCAGGGTAAGTTGTGCTCTCAAAGAGATATGAAAATGATAATCAATGTGGTCAGTCTTGAATTCTGAAAGTGAAATCTGGAAAATTTGGAGGCGTGCTGGGACTCAGGAGCAACCCCAGGGCTCTTTCTCCATGCTTAGTCTAGTGTCCTGAAAAGCGAGCCCCACAGTTTCACATCACAGCCATTACAGCTGTGACGGGGGATCTTTCTCTTCTTACACGAGGCAAAGTATTTAAATACCATAATGGCATTTCCCTTGTCTGTCTTGTGCATTGGAATAGGAATCTGTCTGTTGAAAGGTCAGCCATGGTTGGCTGAAAGTACATTTCCTCTCTGCCGAAAATTCATTAGTTGATTTTACTGCAAAACAGTACTCTTACCCATCAGATACTGAGTAACATACTTCTAAAGCTATTGCTGCATGAAGTGCAAAGTTTGAAATGACACCATTGTCTGGGAGGTTTTTTAGCCATAAAAATGTAACTATGAATTACTTTTTTTTTGCCACAAAAGTAATTTCATATACAGCTGTATTCTCTGTTTAAAGAATAGGCAGGCATGCATTATTTTTAGACTAGGACAGTGAAAATGCACTAGAGATGCAACACAGCCTCTTGGAAATTGTTCCCATGCAGACAAGGGGAAAGTGTCCCATGGTGTTAAACACCAGGCCATAGTCTGTGTTCTGGCCGTGGAGCAGATTGATTGTAATCTTCTCTGAGTATATTTACAATAAAGCTTTTTTTTTTTTGTAAAGCCATTAATTTGATTGGACATACTGACTATTGTGCCAGCTGCCTCTGCTCACAACTTTTGCAGATAGCACCTATATCATTAAATTCCTGTGCTGTAAGAAATTCTGCTAAAAAACACATTTTAATGGTTATTTCCTAGCATCTCTGAGAACTGGCAATCATACTGCTTCACTGGGGCTTGAATGAAGCACTCAGGGAGACTCTGCAGCTGTGAAAGATAGGATACTGAATTTAAATGATTCAGCACAATCATTAAAATTCCTGAAAATGTCAGCAAGTCATTGCACACAGATATTTTCAGATTACCCCTTGAATACAGGAGGATTGGCAATGAACAAAAGAGATGACTGTGAAAAGATTGCCAGAAAGCCTTTCTCTCTGACAAAGCCAGAGCCAGCTATAGAGCTTCAAACTACCTTTTATTGCTGTTTAGCACTTACGGCCTCAAGAGGAATAAATGCCACGCTAAGGAAGGCAAACCAAGGTTGCATTAATGACCCGATGCCAAACATTCCCCATACTTGAGCTTGTCTGACTGGCATGCAGATTTGTGTCGTAAACAAAAAGTAGTGTTTTCTCTCTAAACAATTCGTTGTGAGCAATTTGTCATTGCAAACAGCTTCTGGCAGTTGACCAATTCCTTTCAGAGAATCTTTCTTTAAACCAACTGGCCATTAAAATCTCTGCTCCCAACAATGACTCCAATTCATTCTCAATGAATAATTTGCTTGAATTACTGAATTCACTGTATGAGATGGCATAAAACTTTGATGTCATAAGCAATATTGTTAGCACTGAGTTATCATTTAATTGTCTTCTCTTCCTCTAAATACCCCTCTGTCTTTTTGTTTTTTCCTTTTTTTTTTTTTTTATCTTTTTTCCTCTTCATAGTCAGGGTCTGAACCACCACATTACTTAAGGCCAAAAGGAATTTTTCTGATTGCAGCTATTGGCTGGCCTTAAGCATATATACTTCAGATTTGAAGCCAGTACTTTCTTTTTGTTTCATAAAAAAAGTCAATAGGTGAAAATAGTTAGTATTCACGCTTATTGCAAATACAGGGGAAGAAAATGTAAGCATTATGATAAATATAAGATCACGGATCACTGAGAACATGTAAATAGAGATCAACAGAGTCTACTAAATTCACATTTGAGCACTTATTGGCTCCTAGCTTGGAACATTAAACAGAAGAAAATATCACTACTTACCTTCTAAAAATGCTAACATACATTTTATATTTTCTTTCATTTTTCTCCTCTCTCAATTAATAGATTTTCTGTACCTCCCTCAGTTATAAATGTTGGCAATGATTAGTAGTCTGTCATTCAGATGGAGTTGTTTGGAGTTACATGTGCCATCTACCTCTGTAGAAAAGAGAGCGTTTAGTTGTAGGTGTTGGATTGGAAGGTGGAAAATCTGAAATTCAGTTCCTACTGTCACGGAGATCTATTTGAGTTCCTGTTGTCCTCTGTAATCTAAGGAAGTTGCTTCTGTCACATGTAACTTTATTTTCTCACCTGAAAAATGAAGACGCTGATATTTCTGGTCCCACAGGCACTGTCCAATGCTAACCTCATTGGTGCTGTGAAGACTGAAGGTAGCTTGGCGGTATGAACAAAGGAAAGTCCTGTAAAAAGGATGAAATAAACCACGCGAAGGAGGAATTGTTTTTAACCGTTGCCATATTTCCAGTCAATAATGACATATTAGTTTCATTTTTCATTAATTCTTGTTGTTTTATTTAAGCCAAAAAAAGTAAACTCCAAAACAGTGTCCAAGCTATCTTATTTATTGGCCTATTTCTAGGCTCTAACAGTTGTGCAGAGGCTTAGGAAAGTTTATAGACTTACAAAATATTATTCTATAAAGCATCAATCACCAAATTTTATAAAGAACTTTCACACTTTTAGTTTAAGACAGTGCTGTCCTGGTTTCTGATACAGTTCTTGTTTAATGAAAGCTAGTCAGATTAGAGGCTATATGAATTTCCCTGAACATATATGCAAAATGTGTCTCTTTATATTTAGATAATCTAGAATCTAGAATCAAGAATAAAACATCAGAACTAATGGTGATTGGGAGTTGTATCGGCTACAGAGGGAAAAAGGAGAGTCTAAGAAAACATTATTTGCTAGGGCATTACCACAATTATCAGATGACCACCCCTTGCTTTTGATGCCTTAAAATGTCATTTTTGTTAGTCAATGTGTACAAACATTACTTTAGAAAAACTTGTTTGCTTTCAGCTTTCTGTGTTGAGAGCTTATGTTGTTGGAAAATGTATTTATCAATAAGGAAGAGTCTTACGTGTCGTAAGGAATTCAAGCAAAAGATAAAACAAGATGAGTAGTCTCATAAAAAATAGACTAGTCAGCACAGAAATTGCATGATATTTGGATGATTTCACTTTTGGTTGGCCCAGCAGCTAGGCTGTCGATTCCCAATGTTTCTGTAACCCTTAAATGCTAGTATACAGTAGATCCCCAAGAATCCTCAGAAGTGCCCAGAAAAAAAAAAAAAATAATACAGTCATAGCACAAATATTCTCCCTGCCAAATATATGATCTGTGGAGTTTGAGGATCTGAGAATATTGTCCTATTACAAGATATATTCCATTACTACTCTGTAGGACCTAAAATTATATTAATTTTGTGGTCTTATACCTTCTTTCACTACCAGAGGTAAAACTTTGATGACCTGAAACCCTAGCTGGGATTCGAGACATATTTGCAATCTGTTTGGAAGGACCATCTTCTTCACTGCTCAGTGCTAATCAGAGGATTAAGTAAGTTATTGACTTAGCTATGTTTTCTCGATCCCGATGTGTAAGGTGATGCAGGAGATGTGTACAAGGAGTGCAATGCAAGCACGAGAAGACCAGGAACATTGTCATGTGTGAACCCTGCTGTTCGCAGGAGAACATCAGGGTTCACACATCAGGGTTTTTTCCCCTGATATTTTGGTGGAATTTCCAGAATTTCACTGTGCCGATGAATAGTAATCTCTTCAATTCCAGCGTAAACAAATTTTTGATTACCATATACCCCGCTGTTCACGTACCTACATGTCCTTCAAATAATCCTTCTTATCTATCATTAGTAATCCAGAATATATGTTATCTCTAGCATGGGTGCAGGTGCAGCTCAGATCCAATAGCATGAGCTGCACCCAGACTGGAGGCACTAGGCAAGGGAAGGGCCCATCAGGAGCAGATAGATCAATGTATCCTCACCAAGTCAGCCCATGCCAGTTCCTTGATAACGTTAACCCGCAAGGTTGGAGCAGAATCTCACTTTTGCATGTCCGCTATATGACAAAATCTGTAATTTTGGGGTTTCTCTTGTATTGAAACTGAATATCAGTCAGCAAGATTTGGGTAGACTAGTGTCGTGGAGATAAGGTCAAATACAATGTTAATGTAGCATTTCTTTTTCCTGTTGTCTTGTATGTTAGCCATTACTACCTCATGGATGAAATACTTAAAAATATATTTTCTTCTCCCTGAAAAATAGCAGTAATGGACAAGAAAAGGTAAGACAGTATGAAAAATGAACTTTTTTGAAATTCTCTTTCCCTTCCTGGGCCCTTGCCAATATCTTATTCCCAAATGGGGGTATGAGCAATTAGGAATTTCAGAAACAGGGGTAACGAAATGAGTATACATTTAATGTCCTGACATTTGGGTAATGTTATCGGACTTGCCAAGCAGTTGCAGTGTTTTGCTAAAACTCCTCACCTCTGGCCCTGTGTGCCTGTCTGTGCTGCACGTTCGGCTAACTCAGCACGCACGGTGCCTGCACCGCTGTGCCTGCCCCGGCAGGGTTGTTCCTGTAGGCGCTGGCCCTCCGTCTCGCTGCCCTGGTGCATCCTGCTTTGCACCGCACGGGATTTGCTCGGAGCACAGCTCTGGGCACGGTCTCCCACACGGCTTGCTGCAGCCCCACCTGGCTCAGTCACATTTTCCTCTCTTGATCTGGACTGGGGCGACATTTCCCTTTGAACCTCACTTTTCTGTTCTGCAGCCCACAGTTTCTAAGCTATAGGTTAACCACCTCTAGCATAATTTATGGCATGAGAAGCGCCATATTATTCTCATTTCCTCTACTCAATATGGATCCCTGACTTGCTGGGAATGTAAATTAAATACAATCAGTATTAGTACATCTGCCTTTCATTTCAGAGGCCTTGATCCTTGATGTGTGGGTGTACATGTACCACGGGTACTATTTTTTCCCTCCTTGTGTCCATAATCCTTTCTAGTAATTCCACAAGATATCTGTAATAGGACTGTCAATCAAAAGGGAGCCAGAGGAAAATGCTGTCTCAAAGTACAAGGTGGCCTTGGCAGACTTTCAACAGCGCTAATCCTCAGACCGAAAGGCAACTGCAAAGCTGCTGAAACAGCTGGGAGCAGAGCTCACCAAGAATTCAGTTGCCATTGCTAATAAAATGTTATCTACAAGCTGATAGATAGGTCCCGAGGAAAACAGAAGGACTAAATTTCTCAGATCAAGTGGCACTAAGGTATGAGAGATCTTGGTTAAATTTCAGATATCATCTCTCTTCCTAACTTAGAATATGTGTGTATGTGTGTGTAAAACTGTGTTTTTACACTTAAGTAATCTCAGAATCTTCTTCACTGAAGTCCACAAGATCTGTTGCATAACCTAAGCACTTTGACAGTGTTTGATCACAACGCAGTTGCACAGGTATTTCACCAACATTAATATGTTCAAAGAAATACAGAGACTTGATGCTTTTCTTCTTTCTTTTGCATACTGTTATAGTCCTTAAATGAAAGGCTTCTGATTAAATAAAATACATATATGTAATATATGTATAATTTATACTCTTAAATAGATTCTCTGTGATATCCAGATAGCTAATCTATATGTAACAAAAGGCTCCCAAAAGAGTTTGCTTGAGTTCCCAATCATTTTTCTTAAAAAGAAAAAAAAAAAAAAAAAAAAAAAGAAAAATAAAGAAAGAAAAATCATAAAAAGGATACAGTATTAATTATTTTTTCATGGAAACGGAAACTGCATCTCCCTTTTTTCTCAGGTATTAATTTGTATGCAATGTTGAGCTCTTAATCTTACTTACTTACTAGCTTATGTTTTTCAAGAATAGAAAATATGCACTTTCATTGAGATTTATGCAATGCTCATTGAAGGTGATGGTTTACTTGGAAGTTAAGGAGAATAATAAATGTTTTACAAGCCTGATACCTTTCAATATAGCATACACTGGTAATTACAACTTTTATATCCAAACACAGTGAGCTGGTAATTCACAAGCAATTAGTTATAAAAGCCGATTATCATATGGTTTGCATCATGTCTCTGGATGTTTTGAATCTCCCAGCTTCTTTCAGCAAGACGAGTCTTCGGGGCTAATCTCTCCCACGTGAGCAATGCCAGAAGATTGCCTTCACTACAGAGCAACAGAGAAACTCTTTAAGTAAAGGTAGTGACTGTATAAATCATAACCCACTTTCTCAGATAAAGGCCATTAAGTAAGTCTGTGTACAAATTTGACACTTTATTTCCTTGCCTTTGACAGCCCTTTGGAAGGGTTTAAATGTACAAGATCCGACTAAAGCTTTCAAAAATTCATCACAGAGTATTTGTTAACCTTGTTCTCTGTGATAGCTGTAGAACAAAGATAATACTCCTCAAATGGAGATAAATTACTATCTTTCAGAAGATTATCACCAGTCTTAATCGAGTTTGCTCTTACAGCCGAGCAGCCAGTGACCTTGTTACTTGCACAACAAACATCTCTGCTGTTTCCCCTTTACAGGAAATACATTTAGTCTAACTAGCCTGCTGCAGACAGCTACATGGATTTGATATAGCTAAAACTTTTATAGATAAGTTAGGAAATTCAGCTGGCTGAAGGGTAGAGAAAAGCACGCTGACTCGTGCGTGGTGGCAGAGGTAGAATAATCAGAAGACAGAGAAGGTCCTAGGAAGGTTAAATTCAATGCTGAGATTTTCCCACTCACAACTGAAAAACGAACACTTCCCTCATTGTTTAAATATTTGTAATGTGAAAGACTTGGATAAACTTCAAACGGAGCTTGTGCACATTGATCGGCTCTTCAAGAGGCGTGCTGCAGCCTCAGCCGGCGCAGATCAGCACAGCACGGAGGATTTCCACGGGGCCACACGTACCTCCACGGCAGAGACTCTCCGGGCAGATGAGTCTCCGCTTGCTTTAGTAGGAAAAGAAGATGTGGACAGAAAAGACAGGACTTTGCCATGTAGCTATCTGCCTTTTCAAAGCGTTCTTTGCTTTTGCTTTATTTCAGCCAGAGGGACTCCTGCACCTTTTTGACGTGGAGGTTTCAGCACCCGTTTTTCACACTGCAGCGCGCTGGCTCGGCAGGAGCGGCGCTGCGGAGGGGTTGGTGCTCAGCTCATCATGGCCTGGCTCCATTCAACCTCGCAGAGGTGTTGGGGTGGAGATTAGACCATTATTAATTATCTCATTATGGCATTAAATCCTGCTCTGCGTGGAGCTCTGGACTGCCCATGCCCAAGTTCAGCCAAATCAGATTAAACACCAGAGGTTTAATATGCGGTTTTTGCAGAGGGAGCACTTTTTTTTTTTTTTTTTTTTTTTTTTTTTTGCCATTAGTAACACAGCCTTTATTGGAATCGGCCCCTCTTGATGTTTCACAATGGCACAGCGTGGTACAGGACAAAGCGGTGGTGCAGGAACAGCTCCTTGTTCTCTGAAGCAGCCCGTGCACTGGTGGGCAGAGGTGTCTAGCGCAGTTCAGAGTCAGTCCTCACATGAAAGGTAAGCCAGGGCCACTCTGAGATAAAGCGCATGGCATTACAGCAGGTCTACACATTGAAGCTATGAGACTTTCTCTGCTCTTTCTTCTCCTTTCTTTTTAGTTTAATAGCTGTGGGTTTTACTCGGTATTCTTTTCATACCTTTGGGGGAAAAAAAAGTCTCCATGTGAACGCTGCTGAGTGCTACAGAGCCTCAATGGGAGTGCAGGTCACCCAGCACCACGTAGAATCAGGCCATTAATGACGACACGCCGAAGGGAAGGAAGCCTTCACTTCACGCACTGTTCTTGAAAATGCAGCAAGGGAAATAGGAACATTTTGCCCTCATCGTGGAATTTGGAGAAAGTTTTGAGGCCAGTAATGATAATGAAAAATAATGTCCGTTGCTGCATGGTGGCAAACCTCCATAGGAGACTTCCAAGCGAAGCTGAATGTATTTGATGTTCTTCTACCTCCCCCATGGCTGATCAGTCTCCCTATTCTTCTGGTTTCTCTAGCTTTGGTGTTTGTCAAACTGCCCCAGCAACTGTTCCTTATACACTTATACAACATGTTTCAAATATAAGAAAGATAAATCTCTTGCTGCCTTTCACTCATTTGCCCAATCCTCTACTGCCTGAGCTGATCATCCCAGGAAATGGTTAACAATGGTAAGAAATTTTATATACTGGAGCAAACCCCAGAGTTTGACTGTTGCTTTTGTAAGTGAGCCCATAGGATTTTATAGTTTTCAGGGGACATGAAAGAGGCTGTTTTAATCATATGAGCATGAACTGAGCTTCATTTTCTAACAAAACAGTATGTGAGAGTCCCTTCACAAATACAATAGTAAAATCTTAAATCCAGAGTGGTTTTGTGTGTGTGTGTGGTTTTGACAAAATTATTTGGCATAACCTCAACATAACACTTACAAGGTTCAAATACAACAAAGCTAAGGACCTTCTAGTGTTTATCATCTCTTGGCTATGTGCTTGGGTTAGCTGAGGTCTGCATTATGGATAGAAGGATAGTTGTGAATTATCCCTGTGTCCTCCTTGCCTTGCTCAATCCGCTGAGCGTTCCAGGGTTCCTGGCAGGGCTGTTGTGGTTGCACAGGTCACGGCTGCTCGAGTTTGAGTCCATAATGATAAGCGAAGCCCAGTAAGCTGCTGGGCCCAAGTCTTAGGCGGGACTGAACGGCATGGACCAGTCACACCAGCCTTGCAGGCAACACTGTATCTTAGATGGCAGAAACCCTTGCTCAGCTATCTCCCACTGCTCGCAGACCCATCTCTGGAATCGTAAACCTGCAAGGCTGTGCTCTGTCAGCCTCCTAGATCTGCATGTCCGTGCACTCCGTACCTAGTTGCTACTTTATTTGCCTTTTCAGAACTTGCTGCCTTAACTCAGCTTTGCTGTTCAGGCTAGCAAATCAAGGTACTGCTGATGCATGGGAATACAAATGCCTGTGCAGGACAGGAACTTGCAGCCCAACAAACTCGGCTTGCAAATGCGGTTTAGCATGGATTTGCAGGTGTATAGATACCCTTGGCATGCATACAGATCGACTGCTCTGCTGCTGCTCTTAATTTTCAGTCAAAGCTTTGAGGAACTAGTGCAGTTGATGATGGAGTAAAACAGTTGAGCCTTTCTTGATTTCAACAAAAACAGTCAGGGAGTCTGGAGAGTCTTTCTGGAGGCAGGCCTCGCATTAACAAGGAGATGCTAGTGAAGAAAGCTTTGTCTTGTCTTTGCAGAGATGACTCCAGGGAGTCATCAGGCCTGTGCATCATGATCTCATGTGACTGCATATTAAAACTAGCAGAAGGAACCAAAATAATTTCTAGAAGAAAGAAATCTTCTTGTGTAGTGCATGGCAGTCTTTATTACGGTGCATATTTATTGGTTGTAACACTTGAGCTTCTGCAGATTTCCAACCAACTCATTCTGTTGATCAGTGACAACTATCTGATTCTCTCCGCCCTGTCACGTAAGAATAAACAAACAAACAAAATAATAATAAAAAAAAACAGAAATGGTGGACATTTAGGCTAGTAGGGGTGTCTTTGATCTCCTCATTCTCTTCATCTAATTTAGTCTCCCTTTATTGTTTATACAAAGAAAAAATATACAGCAAAGTGCTCCTGGGCTTGTGAATGAGTAAGGGGGTAGGACAAGGTGTTAAGAGGTTTCCCATTTTATGTTCATGCTACGTTCCTACGCAAGAACTTGAGCCATCAAAGACAGACTGATAACATTGCTGTTTTTAAGAGTCAGGAATATATTGCATGTGTAAACATCTGTATACAGCAAAAAAGACTGTGCATGTGACTTTGATATCTGCAGGAAGGGAATTGTGCAACTGTTTGGAGATGCCTGCATGCCCCAAGACTGATTCATTCTCGATGATGCTAACTGAGGCATAGGTAGATCAGGCGGGCCATGGACTGCAAGACTTGTGTGCGTCCTTGCACACTTGACCTTTCACATTCAAGGCTGAGATGTCAGTGATCTCCATCTTTGTTTGTTAAACAACTCTAACTGCGTTACTGTTTTTACTATACTCTTTGCTTTTGTTATTATTCTGTGGTTAACCCCAGGACTCCAGAGGAACTGCTGCTTGCTGTATCACACACGCTAATTTTGCTTACCATGCACATTTTTTCTCTTTTTCACATGACTAAAAATAAGGCTCCGTGGGCCCACTGCAAGCAGACTAGAGTTAGGAAAGAGCCTGTAGCTTCGCAGAAGTGTTTGTCTGTGGGACAGCCAAGAAAAAAATGTTCTGCAGGGCTTTTTCTGTGCCCGTTTTCAGAAGCACATTTGAAGCCCAGACTGTAATCTTTCTTGTGGAGAGGGTTTGTTTGCTTGTTTGGTTGGCTGGGTTTTGGATGGCCTTGTCTGGCCCTCTCTCCAGCTGTTCTTCCCTTCTTACTTTTGTGTTTTTGTGGCTATTTCTGTAAAGAACATTGTCCCTTCTTGTTTTCTCCATGGAGTCTTTCACACCATGACAATACTAGATTCTGGTTTGTCTTCAAATGATTGAGTTAATATTGGGCTGGAGCTTGAGGGAAGTTAGGTAGGATTCCTATAGATGTATCCCTGAGTTGGGATAACATTTATTACAGGTAACAGAGATATCACAAAATATATTAGGCCCTTCTTGGTGCTTTCAAAAGTTTTCAAAACAGTAGATTAGCTTCTTTCTATTTTTTGCCTATTTTTTGACTATTCTTTTTGAAAATTTCTCCCAAAGATCCCTAAAAATATAAAATTACTGTACCATTATTCTTGAGGTCAGGCCTTCAGCTGATATAAACATGCCTAACTAGACAAGATTTTAGGTGGAAATGCACCCTCAGCATTCCCTAAACACTTGCAGGTGCAAATGATGAATCATTCATCAATCTAGCCAATAGCAAGAATGAAATCTCAATTTACATGTATCCCCTAGGAATTCCAGTTCAATTTTAAGCATGAACAATTTAAAGCAAATGCATGCCCAAGGATAGGTTGATTGATATGATTATATAAAGTCTCCATATGCTCAATATATTTAATTATCTGATAACAGTTGTTCTTAGTAACTAAAATTGGGATTTCCTTTCTTCAGCCAGCATCAGCAGTGTTCACTCGTGCACATATTTGCTTATATGCAAGCAAGAAGTTGTAGAAGATGACACAGATCTTCTAATACTTAAAAGAACTTGTCCTCTACTCAAGATACTCTGCCAGCAAAATATCTATTATTGTTGTTTTAGTTCCTAAATGAAAGGTAATTCACCATATCTATAGCTAATAAACTAGGATCAAGAGGTCAAGTATTTTATCAACAAATTGACATAAGAAAACTGGTGGAATGGAAGTTGTTGGAGGAAATTTCCCCTCATTTCACACCATATTTCAAAGGAAAGCGCCCAAGCTCAGATGCTAGACAGCAGCAAGCGTCTTCACCACCCTGAAGTACCGGCTACCTCAGGAAGAATCTAATTCTCTTTGCTAAATTGACATGGAATACAGAGAAAATAATGGTGTTCTAAAGGAGAGTACTTTAATTTATCTTCTTTCCCTAGTTTTTAGACTAGTTCCCACATTACTTAGGACCAGATTTTCAGAATAACATGGCTTGGGTGTAGGCAGGATCCCGGAGAGGAGTCGGTGTTGGGGCATCTGCCCGCTGCCCGTGGAGGGCCGGGGGTGAGCTGGGCCCATGTCCATGGCTCAGCTCGGTCCTCACACCCCGCACATGAAGGGTGCACATGAAGGCCATGCCCCTCCGTCTCGTGGCCAGCACAGTCTCATTCTTCGAGCTGAAATCTCCTCCTGAAGATGGCTATCTGGAATCTTGTCTTCAAGAATCATCTCGCTTTCTTTTCAATACGTCTAGGAAGTGTAAAAGTTGCACAGAAAACCATCTCTTGAGTTGCCTTTCCAGCCTGAGGGAAAACAGATCATCACCTCCCTCCTCATTTTCCCACCAACTGATGGGGCATTATGGGTTTGAGGCACTCCTGAGCCTTTCTGGAAGCTGTTTTACTTGGAAGAAAACACTACAGGATTAGCAGGATTAGTGCCGGAGGGGGAGCAAGGTTCTCTAAACTTTGATCTGATCCTGCTTCAGGAACTGTTTATATTGGCATGGAGAGGGAAAAGATAAATGTGCGTGCGGCTTATTAATCTGATAATTCATGCAATACTCTTCCACGAAGGCAGAGTGAGAAAACTGAGGGACCAGGTGAGTACCAGAAATACGAGCTTTAAAAAGGCGAAACATAAAGGGGCAAAGTTGATTGCAGGCTCATCAGAGCAGCAGGGAGCAGCAGAAGGCATTTATGGAGAAAGAAAGGGTGACATGAGGGGAGTAAAGAAGTAAAGGTGTTGCAGAGAAGGTTAACAGAGCTGAAGAAGGCCAAAAGGCTGAAAACAGTAAGAGAACAGCTGAAAGGAACAGAAGAGCAGTAAAAAGAGTTATGTAAAATGAGGTAGCCATTAGAATGGAACTTGCATAGAATGGAACTTGCATCCATTTATTAAGCAAAAGAGCAGGTGTGGATCATAACCATAATTGTACCACCTCCTCTGTGGGTAGTGATTCAATTTTCTCAAAAGTTACAAGGAAATTGTTGAAGGAAATTGAATAAATACCGTTCCAGTCAGAGACTGTTAAAGCTCACCTGAAGGAATTATTGTGAAGTTTCTTTACATGTCTTTGTGCCCTTCACAGATTTAAAGGAGGAGGGAAATTACAGCTGCAGATCCGGAGATTGGATACCACAGACCTGGCATGCAAGACTATCTCACCAAGGCTAATAGGAAAGGAAATCATGCCACTGGCTTGAATTTCTCAATGAGCAGGCTGAACTTCATTGCACAATGTTGGACATGTTTTTCAGTTCTGCTTTGCTTTTTTTTTTTTTTTTTTTTACCTCCCATGAATGAAGCACAGAAAATGGCCGTGTGTTTAAATAACAGTCTTGTGGTCAGCAACATGGAACAGCAACTCAACTGAGGATGTTTTATGCACGAAAAATAAACAAATCAGCACAATAAACTATACTGTATTACTGCCTGTCTTGGGAAACATTTGCAAGAATTGACCTTACTGCAGAGGATTTCTCCAGCAGCATAAAGGCAAATATTTTATACAGTAATTTTGTAATTTGTATTAAATATATTTGTAATAAAATAAGAAAATGGATAATATAAAACAATAAATACCAATAGTAAGATAAAATATATTCATATTTATAATAATTTTACTCATGAAATATTTATTCATGGGCTGTTAGATGAGGTAACTGGCCACTGGGTCTACGAAAATCTCCTCTTTCTACTCTGCAAAGCTTAGGAACAGAAGCAAGATTCTGACACCTAACATGCAGATCATCTGATTTTTTTCACCCTTAAAGAAGCACTGTGAGAGAAGCCCCATGGTATTTATTCATAAAAATATATGTAGGAACATCATTCCTGGAACGTTAAGACTTTAGGAGTCTTCAGAGATGAAGAGTACTGAGTGATAGGGGCTAGGATGAAGGAGATGCTACAGAGACTTCTGCAACCGATGGGTCATTGCAAAGTCTTTAACATCCTTGCTTACTCACAATGAAGGATTTTCATATTTAGATTTATATCTAGATTTTACAGTGATAAATATGTATCTTATACAAGGAATGCCTGATCTCATCCATACATGGTCTTCATCTGGACACTCCTACCCTTTCAGAGCTTTTTTTTTTTTGCAGAATCTTTTCTGATTCACTACTTTTATTCCTAATAACATAACATCCTCTGTACTGAAGTATATTTTAATTAGAGTATATTTGAGGTATATTTGAGTTAACTGCCTTTGCAATGTACAGATTGGGCCATCAGTTATTCCTGTGAGCTTCCCGATACCTATAATAACTCTTGCAGTCTTTGTAGCAAAGCTTCATGCTATTCTTTGGGGAAAACAACAACATACGAAGGTTCACTAAGAAAAAAGTCTAAGTGGTA
>JAWLRI010000027.1:1360610-1370625 GCA_034781795.1 Crypturellus tataupa | reverse complement strand
CTCCTTGATGCTTCATTTTTGTTTTAATTTAATACTATTTAAATGTTATATTGCTTGTCAGGAAATGGCTTTTAAACCAAACAAGTTCTATAAGGTATGCTGAGGCATGTTGTGAAGTTTCTCCCTCTAAGTTTCCTCTAGGTTTACATGGTACTTTTCCAAGTTCTTTATTCTGGAGGTAAGTGTCATCTTTTCTACAGCCAAGAAGCCAAAGACAGACTTATAAGATAAGTGTTGGAGGTATCTTCCAAAAAAAGGCAGAACTTCTTTTTTTAAAAAATATTTCATTTCAAGGTGCGTGGGACAGAGTGGCCCCCAAAACACCTGTAGCTCTCTAGCCAGATGGTGAGTAACCTTTGGCGTGCAGGTGGGAATGTGCCGCCAAGGCTGGGTGGAAGGAGGAACAATGTAAGATGGTTTCACAAAGAAAAAGCATAACATAATTGCAAGCTGCAGTGCAGGCAGGTTACTCTCTCTTTTATTTGCGTTAGGAAACCAGGGGAAGCTGTGGCCTGAAGTACTGGAAGAAGGGTTCTCCAGGGGCACTTCCAGACCAGTTTTCACACACGCACGCAGCCGAGTGGTGCATTTCTGTTCCAGCCTACACGTAGCTGGTGGCAGTTTGGCCGCCAGCAGCGTGCGCAGGAGATGATAGAGGTAGAGGGATGCGGGTGCAGTGTTTTTGGTAGCACATCTTGGGGGTGTGCTTGCAAGTCAACGTTTTTCAGAGCCATCAGAGGCAGTGAACCTCTTTGAATTACAGCAGTGAGAACCGGCATTGGTGTCAGGCAGATCTTGTTGACAATTTATGGAGATAAAGAGGTTGCTGGAAAGGTATGAGAGGAGATTTAGTGATCGCTAACATGGAGATTTTAGGTCTGCTGGTAGAGGCATTCTCAAAGGCGATTTTGCATGGTGGTAGTTTTACTCATTGTCATAGCCAGATAAAGATCAAGATCAAAGGAATTTGGTCTGATTCAAAGAGTAGATTCTGATGGTAAAAGAGCTGACTTATAAGTAGTTTACTCATCATCTTTCTGCTCTATCCCATGTGTTACATCAGTTGCTCTCATGGGTACACTGCAAAGCCCTTCTTATCTTTGTAGGTATTTAAGGAGTCTGCAGGTTTGTAAAAGAAGGTTCTGAAGATTATGGATGATTTAGCTGATTTTTTATGGTGTGCCGTTGTTAAGTTGTATTACTTTAGGCTTTGTGAGAATCTACTACCTGGAAAATGCATAATAAGCAATTTAGCAAATATAGATAAGTTACCTGGAAGTGTTACATTTCCTGTTGGGATGTTAAGTTTTAGTGGGTTTCAAGAAGTCTTCATATGTCCCAGAAAAAGAGTAAAATGAAAGAAAAGAAAGCATTTCCAACAGTAAGAGATGAAGTTACAAAATGAAGGCAAGTCTAGATTAAAATGCTTAACATTATTTAAAGAGTTCTATCGCTAACTCTTCCCTTGACAGGTTTATTCCTTTAGCAAATATTTCTTTGAAATATTTCCTTCCATGTGGCATTACCATATGTTTCGTATTGCATATATTTCCATAAACAGAGTACATATACACATTTTATAGACTATTGGTCTTTTTCCTGCTCTGAACGATGTTGATGAGTGTTTTCTCCCTGACTTTTATGGCAAAAGTTACTTGTTTTTATCAGATTGAACTCTCCCCTGTGCCATTTGGAAAGTTTGTGCTTTTCTCAGATATTCCTTATGGCTAGAGTATAGAGACTAGTCCAGTTTCTTATCTGAAGAAGTATTTATATCAGCGAACAACCCCAGTCGCCTTCCCCGAGCTCTGCTGCGGGCTGCCATGTGATCCCTCAGGATATCTCATCACTCTGTGGCCTCGTCCTCATCCCGGCCTTGTGGCTCTGCTCTGTAAAACCCCCTCTGCCCCCGCTCAGAGGACCAGTTGCCTCAGGTTTTTTTACTCTATTCAGTTATTTTTATTCAGTTTTTTTTACTTCTTCTAGCACCTTGTGGGCCCGTGCAGACGGGACCGTGGGCAGCATTAGTGCCACAAGTGGATGGCGGTCATTTTGGCAGCAACATCGGCTTCTGTGTACCTTAATGTAACAACCCCCCTAAGCTTTTCAATGAATACTGAGACTACATTTAGCCGCACAAAAACCCTCTGAATTCTTTTGTCTTATAAATTCAAGAGGAGTGAAAAATATCTGTATGTTACTGGTACATATAGTTCAGTTAAAACTAGACCATGTCTGAAAACATGCACATGACACAGACTTAAAAATGATTTAACAGTGTAGCATTTTCTCCTCTCTGTATAATATCTGTCTCTGTGTGTAAGAATAGGTCATTCGGTTAAGATCTCCTTTAATAAAGTAATCTTTTTTGGTTCTGCAGAATGGCCTTGCCTTATCACCTGTTTTAATGAGGGCAATAGGACAGAATCAAGCTCACTTATTGATGCAGTTTCTCCTTCGTTAAGGTTATCCAAGGTAATGCAGAGGTGAGCAATCGATATGACACTTGGAAAGAAGAACTCGGTGAGTGGCACTACCTATGCACCTCGGCAATGATATGAACAGATCGTGGTGGTAGGCGAGTATCTTCCAAAAAGAGAGCATTGATGGGTCTTACAGGCAGAAATCCCAGAGGGCTTTCTGTCTGGCTTTTAGAAGAGCGGTGAGAAAGTTAACACTACTGCTCTATTTGTTCCTCTTTCCCCACACAGACTCTCTAGGTAATTAGTACTGAAGGATTATTTCCTGGAGAACATTTTTAAAAATGATTTCTTCTGTGTCACCTGTGCGGGTATTCATGTAAGGTCCACTTATACTTAGAAAAAGAGGGAAAAGAGGGAATCCTTCTTTACAATACCATCCCAAGCCACCCTTTAAGGCTGTATCTGTCCTGATGATATATACTGCAGCACTTGCACTTGAAACACAGTCTTTAAGTGAGTGGGAGCCATAGGAAAAAAAATAAATGCAGTTAGAAAAGATTTAGCAATATCTCACTCCGCCAAACCTCACTAAAACAGAGGGGAAAAAAAGGTGCCCAGAGTCACACTCTTCCCAGCAGTTGAGGTGTAATCGGGGGAACGTCAGAACCAGCAGGACCACAGGAACACGTCCCACCAGGGTGTCAACAGCTTCTGCGCCTCTAATGAAGCCCCTGTTTAGTGTTGATTCAGCTGCCCCTCATCACCGGTTTGCTTTGCCGTGATAAGGTCTAAGATTTGAGGACTTGGCCTGCAGCATTCCCCTGTTTACGTGGGATTTTTAGAGGCGGGCTAGCAGCAGCACTGCGCCCACACGGCCTCTGAGCTCTCTCACAAGGTCCTGGACAAAATGCTGTGTCTCTTTTCCTCTTGCCGTGCACCCGTAACGCCGAGGGGAGAGAGAGAGAGAGAAAATATCCTGTTGCTTGTCACGGTTGGTAAAATAAATATGTTTTTCAATCCGTTAGTGATATAGTGCTTTCAACAGAGGAATGAATAATACCAGGTGTTCCATGGGATAGAGACATTGTATTCTCGTTTTGTTTCATAGGAAACCATGGAATAAAGCCATGTTTGCATTTTATGGCTGGAAACAAAGAAGTGCATATTCTTGAAGTGGCTGCCTTCAACATGAAGCGGGGAGTGAGGGAGGTTTTGTTTACAGTGAGGAATGTCACTACCAAGTTCCCTAATCCTTTGTCAACACTGAGCTAATTCAGCTTTCATAAAGACCGGGCAGGGCAGCAAGTAAATGGGTCAGTTACATTCCTCTAATATCACATTATATTAACATTAGCGTTTGCAGGTTGCTCGGCTTAAAGGGGCTCTCTCAGATTTATGCTTCATGGGGGTCTGGGGGATAAATCTTTGGCAGCCTGCGCTGCAGGAGCACGAGGAAGCAGGAGAAGGTGCCTGTGAAACAACCATGACACATTTTGCCATGATCTCAGCTATGCAGTAGTAGCAATTAAGGCTACAATACCGCCGTGGTCAGTGCAATTAATGACATTAAAGTAATTAGGCCTGGCAGCTGTAAGGTCAAATAAAGATAGCTGCGTAACAACAATATGCCAGGAGAAAATTATGGACATTTCCAACTAAATTATTGTCTGCATACTAAATATATAAAGCTGTGATAATTCAAGGACCAATTGCAGGCTCAAATTAGCACGACTCCTTGCTCTGCAGTTGACTTGGTTTAACGTTTTCAGCGTAATTAACAGCCTTTCCTCAGTGCATGTGGCTCAACACGGCGTTTCTCATCCGCATTCCTTTGTGACGTGCTGACAGGGCTGAATGCCGGCGAGGAAAGATCTCCTGCACGGGAGGAAAATGTTTCCCCACGTTATAACGCCGCTAACAGACACTGCTGCGCTGCCGTAGCAGGGGAGGGCTGCGGGCGCGAGTGCGCGCGGCTCGGCACCCCTTCTCCTTTCAGCCCGGTGCTTCGGCCGTTCCCAGAGCCCTTGTGAAATGGAATTGCTCTTTTGACCTCCCTCTTCCCTCTGCCAGGCCCGGCGAAGAGCGCGGCTGGTTGATCGCTGCGGGGACGCAGGCAGCCTGACCTCGGCGCCCGGTGCCTCGCCGCAGCCGCGTTGCCCCTTGCAGTGGAATGTGGCAGTCGTTAAGTTAAGGGAAGAAGGGAGAGGAAAAAAAAAAGCAGCCTCGAGCCCACGGTTTTCACAATAATAGAGAGATTGTTGCTGCATAAGGATCCATTGAAAAAGCTTCTCCAAGGAAAACGGGTCAAATATTCGGTTGCTATAATTGTGCTAAATTGGAAAGTGTACACCATAAAATCCTTCTCAGAATATTTTGGGAGCTGTAAGAGGTTGGAAAACATACCGCCTGGTGCACAGCCTCTCTTTTCATGTGTGTGCATGTTTATATATATTTCAGAAAACCAAACCCTCGGAATTCACTGTCATAAGAAGGCATTATTCGAAATGATTTCCTATTACTCTTTCTCCACTCTGAGCCAGTCGTGATGCCCGGTTGACCGAGGTTTCTAATTTGACCTGAGGATGATTTGGAGACTTGGGCAAAGCTCTTGAAGGCCACTGATAATGTGAAATCCTTCCGTTTTCAGCTACCCATGGAGATTCAGAGAACACAGTCGTTTCATTTAGAAGCACAGCTGGGTCGCTAGTGTCACCATGGCTTGAAGGTTGTCTAGTGAGTCATACAAAATGAATCAATACTCTTCATCTGCTTTTTACTTTTTTTTTCCCTTGGTTGAGGGTTCCTGTCAAAAATAAAGGCTAAAGGATGGACAAAATCCTCATTTTTGCCTTTTTTCCTCGAGTAACAGGAAGGGCTGGGACAGTCACGGATGCTAAATGGCTCTCATTCCGCAGCAAACGCCGCTGGGCGTTTTGGCAGCGAGGTGGGATAGGGCTGGCAGAAGCATCGTGCGTTTGGGAACATCCTGTTGCGCTTTCCCGGATCTCCCATCTGCTCGCGTGCCCTCTGGGCAGCCAGGGCTCCCCTGCGAGCATCTCCCGGCCCGCGCCAGCCTCCCGCCTTCACCGTCGCTCTGCTGGCTGCTCCCGTGAGGCCCCGCTCCCTTTCAGAGCTTTTCCCGAGTCCTTTATCCCTGTAAGCAGCGACCTCTCCTACTTGTTCCTGGCTGAACTGCTCTACGCTATGGCCGGTCACTTGCTGTTTCTTTTTTGTTTAAAGAAAATAAAAATCCGCTGTGCTGTGCCAAAGTGAAGGAAGTCATATTCTAGAACAACAGGCGCAAAGAGCCTGCGTGTGCTAATACAGGGGATCCTTTCATGCAATTGCCTTAGCTTCAGTGGCTTTTTCTCATGAAACAAATACAGCTTGTAGGCAGTAATTGTTATATTTACACTTCAGTTAATAGTGAAAAGGCATTCATATTGAATATTTTTTTTAATACTACTTTTATCCATGTCCCCCTCCATTTCAAGAGGCAGTCTCCAGTATTCATCTTGAAAAAAGGAGCAAAAGCAGAACTGGCTTCGTAAGAATGAAGCCAGGTGAGCAGGAGCCTAACACACAAACGAGCGAGTAAATATATTTTCTTCCAACACACTGCAGGAGCTAAGTGACTTTTTTCCCCAGTCTTTTCAGAGTTCAAATCTCTGCCAAACAGCTTGCTGCAGCTCAAGTTATTTTGTTTGTAGAAATCTAAAAAGGTTAAGCCAACTAACACCATGAAACAAATGGATCAGAGGTATTTGAGCTCTGGAAAGTCAAAGCATTAAATAAATTGTAAGTTCATACTGTGCAACTTCTTAGTTTTCATTGCCTTAACCTGGAGGATGAAGTAAAGTAAATCTATGTCAGATAAAACAAAATAACAAAATGTATGACTAACTTGACATAACATATATAAAGCAGAAAATAGTAGTTTTCCCTTAGAAGACTGCTCATATAGAAACTCAATATAGGAGGATATTTTTTTCCTGCAAGCAGTTCAAAGAACAGAAGCTGCCATTTCTACTCTGTGGGTTTTTTTTTTCCTCTCTGTGCTCTTCCACACTTGTTTGCTAAAAGCTTTGTATTATAGGCTTATAAAAAAAAAAGGAGGTTTTACTGTGAACCTGACAGTATACGAAGCCTTTTCAGCATTCTCTCTGGGCACAGTTTTCCACAATAGAAGCACCCACTTAATATAAAAGGTTGTGAACATATACAGCTGTATGTGCTTGCAAAACCAAGTGTCCCTGAATTTTTTGTGTGCACTGACTGCGGGCAGAAATCCTTGTTTGGCCTGTAGATGAAGCAGGGTAGGTGTACAAAGGACACAGAAATGCATCATATGGACTCCTGTACAAGTAGCCCCTTCATGCCGTTAGAAAGTCTTCAAGAGCGTGATTTTTCTTAAGAGTAGTTGTTATGGTCATTCATGTTACTTCTTAGAAATGATCCAGTCCTAAAAACAACTTTATGAGGACTTTCTCTTGGCACAGAAATGAGACCTGAATCCCAGCAAACCTGAAAAGATGGAAGCACCTCTCCACTGTGCTCACTTTGGCATGTGGCCTCTCTGGGGTTGCCTTTAATTTCTTTTTTTTCGAAAAGGTGCTTGTTTGACTTTATTCTCACACAGACAATACTATATACTCTCAAAGATTTTTTTTTCTTCTATTTTCAGTTTAGTGAGCCTTAGAAAGATGATGGGAAATCCTAAGAAAATGTGTTGAAGCCGTTGGTGCCTTTGCCCAAGCCAGCAGTATGCTGGAGATTTACTGTTGCCCTTTGACCTGGTCTCCAGAAAACTCGCGTGCCCCTGAGGACGGGCCCACGTGTCCGTGGAACAGGGCTCAGAGCACATGAGCTTTGTCTGCATTTGTTCTTTGCTGTGTCTTCGGGGTTGGGACGTAGCGTCGGGAGAATGACCAGCCTGGATGTTAATGGTTTGCTGGATGCCGGATGCCAAGGGAAGAGGAGGGAAGGCACAAGGTGCGCAGCCAGCGCTTGCTCGCTCAGGCTCTCCCGTGTGCAGGGAGGGCCGGACGCAGGTAGCTGCACAGGCGGCTTCCTTGTGCTCTGGGCCAGCAACCCGGTGCCGTCTGCATCCAAGGGAGGCTCCTCCACAACACGTTCGTGAGCCAGGGAGTTAACGTGTCCCTGCATAACCAGATAAGAGCGGCACAGAATCACTCATGATAAGAGGAGGTGGAACCAGGGAATGGCGCCGAGAGGCCGTTCCTTCCCCCGCCTCAGCTGGACAGACCATGCTTGCAGCTCTCTCAAGTTGCTATTTTGTTTTTCCCAAGGTGGTAGTAAGGATATTTCTTTTTCTTTTCTTTTCCTCCAAGATCGAGTTTAGAAAATTAAATGCTGCAGATCAGCTATGGCAGCTACTACTTCATTTCGCGAAGCCAGAGTTGAATAAAGTGCTCTCCCTTGCAGCTAGGCAAACGTGTTACTTACCTCCTAAATCCAATCTAAGAGCCAATTAATTATAGCAGAGTAAAAAGTATTCTCTGGGAAGCTCCAAGCAAGGAAAATAAAGAAAAGCAGAAAACTTTGCTCCCAGTGAAGCATACCCTTGCTGCACGCAGGTCAATAAGTAGTAATTGCATTAGAGCGAATGCAAATGTCATAAACCTTTAGGGTTGTAATGTGCCTTCCGTGAGGCAAGCCTGCACAGTGGAGGGCAAAGCAGGTTTTCCAGATAGCACTGGATTAAAGCAAAAATAAGTGCAGCAGCAACCAGTTCTTTCGAGCACCCTTAGGATACACCAGTAGTATAAACTCCTGTGAGTTTTATGTTGTAATGTTCTTTCTAATCTTCTGTGACTCAATATTTATTATTCTTTTTACCTGAAATACTGTGTAATGTAGATGAAGCTGCTTTTGAATCTGACAGGTGTTAATGATCAAGATAGGTGTGGGGAGGCCCAACATTTTGAAACCTGGCAAATTCTCACCAAATTTAGTGAGCTACACCCTTTAAACAAGAGAGTTTGTGTAGAAAAGTAGATACTTCCTTTGTTTATTAATTCTGCCTAACAAAATTTCAGTGATTTTTTTAGCATGAAACTGTAAGTATATATGCCAAGATATATTGGAAGTAAATAGAAAACAATTAATATCCACAGCAATATATAAGCAGTTTGAAAGAAAATAAAAAGTAATATAATGTAATAGCTCAATAGACTTGTTGCAGTGTTTCAACAATTAAGTCTCTAAGCATATATTATGTGGTGACCTTAACAGTTCCTGCAACCTAAAGCTTTCCTATGGATTTTGCTTTGACCTTCTAAAAATGTATGAGAGCACTTCCGTTTGCAGATCATCTGCTCAGCAGGACAGATATGCCTTCTATAAGCTATTCTGCCTAAGTAAGATAAACTATATAACCTTGCACCGGCCTTTGAAAATGATTTGGACCAATCCTGTGCTTAACTGGGAATCTGATGGGCAAAGTTTTTCCGTGCACTGTTACATTCTTCCACTTTTATGCCCAGGTAACTCCTCTGACTTTGAAGAAGGTATGCGTTACATGAGCAAAATGACCACAAAATGCAACAGGCCCATGAGCATGGACCACGAGCAGAATTTGCACCTTGTGGAGAAAGCAGAACAAGCTGTAAACCAAGGCAAGTAGCTAGAAGAGCAGCTGAAATAGTATCCCCAAAAGAAGCACTAGCTTCTTGACAAATATTTCAGCTACTGTCAACAAAACTACAATTTGTGACCGCTAGCATTATTGAAGGATATCAAAGAATACCTGATCGTGTCACTGAAATCACAATCACAATTTGCATCAAGCAATACAGTCCAGGAATGGGCCTAAAGTTTACATGAGCCTCCTGGAAAAAACTGTGCTTGATGCTAATATCTTTTTACATCTCTCTTTCTTCTAACCTCTCTTTTCTTAATAGCATAACTGAGAAATATGCAGCTATCTAATCTGGCTAGATTTCCATACTTTGTCCATCATTACGGTCCTTGAGCACTTAGTACTGGCCTGAAAACCATAATAGCATCTATCTTTGTCCAGGATCATGAGATTCCTGGTTCAGGCAAGTATATATCTCAGAGCCCGCCTTCAAACTGCATCCAGATGCTAGGCGGAAATTTTAGTTTTGATTAACTCAAAGTTGCCTTATAATAAGCAGCTACAGAGCAGGTGCAACACACATGAAAAATGCCAATGTGAGAGCCAATATTACAGAAGGTGGAGCAGAAGGCCTCATGCTGCAGAAAGTGCAGCTCATCTCTGGCCCCATTTCATGCAGAGATGTCAAGCTGAAGACCACCTAGCACCCCAGGGAGGTACTCAAACAACAGAAACAGACCAAGTTTCTTATTCTGTCCAACACAGAGAAATTCAATCAGCAAATGGTCCATTCAGAAAGGCAAGAGAAGCATTGTAAATTGCTGTACAGAGATTTCCAAATCTTCCTTGTCTTTTAAGTGTCATTGCACCTTATGGGAAAATAAAAAAGGAAAAGGAAAGAGGAGAGGAGAGGAGAGGAGAGGAGAGGAGAG
Organism: Crypturellus tataupa; assembly: GCA_034781795.1. Classification (NCBI taxonomy): domain Eukaryota; kingdom Metazoa; phylum Chordata; class Aves; order Tinamiformes; family Tinamidae; genus Crypturellus; species Crypturellus tataupa. The sequence goes on along the minus strand of JAWLRI010000027.1, from coordinate 1,360,669 downwards.
GAGAGGCGAGGAGAGGAGGGGAGAGGCGCGGAGAGGAGCGGAGCGGCGCGGCGAGGGCA
>JAWLRI010000027.1:1304323-1327681 GCA_034781795.1 Crypturellus tataupa | reverse complement strand
ACAGGTGGATTAAAAAAAAAAAAATAAAAAAGAAAGAAAGTTATACTTCCTTACTGTTGTGGGCACACTGGGACATACTGGTACCTGTTACAATCTCAAAACCAGACATGCTAAAGGATTCTGTAGCTCTGCTTCTGCTTCTTCCTATTGGCACTTTGCTAGGCATGTCCAGAAAGTCTGTGAGTGTATTCCATGCTGCTGAGCCCCAGGGCTGGCTACACCCAGTGGCGGGGGTGGAGGTATTCTTTCTTTTTTTTTTTTTTTTGCAAATTTTTGTGGTTTCTATGGGCAGCCGCTGTATCTCAACGCTTGTATACCTCCTGCTGCCTTCATTTGCTATCTAAGTTGTTTCTAGACCTTGGCCTGGAATCTTGAGAGTTAGACTGGAGGACACCGGTTAAAATTCAGAAATAGAGGTAGCTGAGCAGGTGACCTGAGATGTCCTTGAAATAATGCCAAGCATGGGGCTAGTATTAAACAGAACTATATCCTAACTCTTCCCACTCTGAAGCCACCAGAATGGCACACGTATCCAGGAAGAGCACTGAGATTAAAAATCACAGAATGTGGTCTGTGCAACCATGGATCGGAAGATTAGTCTGAAGAGGGAATATAAAGAAGTGCAGATGGGAGACTTTGGCCTAATATGTCAACAGTTTATGAAAATAGACCATGCATGCATAATTACAGATTGAACCATAGTCTTTAAACTTTCTTTTCGGTAATTTGTTGATTCTGCAGAGTTTTACCCTAAGTTTATGATATATGTTCTATCTGAGCATGTCTTACAAGGAAGCACAATCAAGAATATGGTCTTGGAAATGCTAACATTTCTGCTAGCAGAAGTATCACCTTCTAGTTTGGATAGAGATAGTTATTTAGTTTGGATTTTCATGACACACCTTCAAGAAATGTTTAGATCACTTCAGCTTACTTAGGCAGCTGTGTATATTGACTTTCTGGATATCATTACTGATTGTTCTGTACTTCACAGTTGTGCAAAGTTGCGTTTGTTTGTTTGTTACATACAGTTTAAACTGTATGTAACAGCTACATATTCCAGATTTTTTTTCCTGCGGTATAAATTGGGATGCTTGTAATATAATCTAGCTTTATACTCTACCTTGCTCTGAGCTAGGATACCTCCCATTGGACACAGAAAGATGGTCCATCAATTAGATTATTCCTCATTCAATGCACTATACTGGTTGTACATTGTGCTTGCACAATACGCTTGCACTCTGATATATCATTTTATTTTCCCCAAAGTTAAGAGATCTTATCTGTCTTCTGAACTGTTATTTACTGTTATAAACCTGAGATGATGTCACAGCTGTGGATGCAGTTACTTCAGTTGGAGGGCTATCCATAGTTTTGCTAAATTTTTTTTTTGATTTTTGTATGTATACATCTGAAAGAGGTTTTGTTTATTAGATTGACCTCTTTTTTTTCAATGTTTGTGTAATCTTATTGACTGAATGAAATATTTCTTCATTGCTTTTTTTCCTCAATTTGACAGTTTTTCATTTTCACACCTGACCATTTCTGACCAGAGAAGTTTTTTGCAATGTAATGTTTTACTTAAGTGAATAATAATAAACTATTTTTTAAATATTTTGCTTAAAATATACCTGAAATAAGAGAATTTGAATGAAAATAATTGCCAGGTTTCATGTCAGAACTTGAGGGATTTTTTCCAAATGAGATTTTAAAATTGCAAGATTTTTAGGGGTTCATTTGTGAAATTAAAACTGCAATGCAGAGCAGGTTATGAATAGCCATTTGGGCAAGTATGAAGATCAGACATAACTTTTTGTTGTGCTGTAGCCAGTCTTCCGAAGCACTCTCTGTTAACTCTCTGTTAAGTTTTCTCTTTCTAATTCTGATTAAGTGGTCTTGGCAGTTGGAACAAAGCCTTTGCATTTGAATGGAAGGCTTTAAAACTATTCGGAAAGACTTGACTGACAAGCAAGTTCTTTGTATTTTTTTTCCTTTTCTGGAAAAACAGGCTGAGAGAAAATTTGAGGGGGTGGGAATAGGTAATTTTTTGCTGATGTTCCTCTGTGTGTGTGTGAGCTTGTGTGTGTACGTGTGCACTTATATAAAATATATGCCTATATACAGGACCATTTAAATTTGATTAAACAAACTAGAGGATTTGAGAAGTGTGAGTTGCATGCAGTGAAGTCGGATTGGTGACAGTCTTGTCTGTGTGCATATGTGATGTTTTATTAGTTTACATTCACTGTATCCTAAGCCAACAGTAAGAATAAAAATGATGTGTTTTATGGAGAGATGTTTGACAATAGGAAGTGTTGGCATTTCCTGTAGGTAGGCAAAAACTGTTAAGCTATCAAGCAAAGGGGTTGGCTTTTCCAAAATGTACCTGTAGCATCTAGTGAGGCTATTCAAGTAAAAGCCAGTGTGAATTTAAAATCGAAACTCTTTGTCTCAGTAAATGTTGAGGTAAATAAATTGCTGGTATACTGTGCTGTACTGAATTGTGTTTCATGATAAATCTTCCTCTACCATTATGACTTAACAGTCTTCAGAAAAAAAAAAGAATAAATACTGAAAATGTGGTCACTTTATCTTCTCCCATTCTCCCCTCTCAGTTTTTAAGCCTTTACAGTCTAAATATTATTCCTGGCCATAAACCCAACTTGACTGAGGTATTCCTGTCCTCTGGGAATATCCGTTGTCAACTACTACCATAAGAAAAATGCGTCCGTGGGGCTGTTTCAAATATATGACAATACTGGTATGGGAATGCAGTTTTTACAGTTTAAAGAACAAACTAAAATATATTGGTTGTGTATGCTTGATATTTATAAAACACTGGTATTCATGTTGTTGAATTGTCTTGTCATGTTAAGCAGGAAGCAAATGGCAATATGCCACAAATGTATACCTTTACTTAAAGGAACTTCAGAGGTTTTGATGTGTTTTCTTTTCCTCTTATTTCCCTGATGGCTTCTTTTTATTGAAGAGTAACATAAGGAGACCTGGTAGCAATTTTATGCTTTCCCATGACAGTTTGCAATAATAGCTTGGTCTTTGGTTGCCAGTCAAGTTTCTACCAATCAGCTTGATTCTACTTTTTATCATGTGGCAGTGGATTATAAAAAAAAAAAAAAAAAAAAGTATGTTTGCAGTTTGCCTTCAAAAATGGTCTTTTTTTTTTAATGCTTCAATTAGCAACAGAAGACTAAGCTCCAATTCGTCACACTTTTCTAAACTCCTAGAAGTCACTTTCTTTTATCTTTCTGATGAAAGCAGACACCCAAGTTCAGTCGCGGTTTCCCAGGAAATTTGAGGCACATCTGGTCTTTTTAACTGGAGACACTAGACAGTTTGATTTTGCACACTTTCAGGCTTTAAAATTCACCAAAGACTTAATTCAGCATTTTTTTGTTAAGGTTCTTCCCATCACCCCTGACATAAATTCACTCTAGTCATGTGCTGCCTTCTTTGATGAATTTCAGTGATACAGTGCTGAACTATGATGGAAATATATCACTGTCATGCCATGGGTGTTCATTAAATAAGCTTAGGTTTTATAGTTTTCACTGCTTATTTTCCTTCAACTGTTACAAAGACTCAAATGCAACTCATAACCCCCATTCTCATAGTGCATAGGGCCAGACCAAATCATTTTTGCATATCCTGTCACCTTCTTGGCTGTTTTTTTGGCAGATGGATCATGTTAAAAGCAACAAAAATGTTTGAATTGGAAAGATTTGGTCTTTGAGTTTTCATTCTTCACGGAGAACTGTTTATTTGTGTGTGGTTTGCCACAGTGCATGGATACTACTATCAAATCTGTGCTTTATTACAGGCTTATAACAGTGGAGTTAGCAGCAGTAGTTGTGTATTTCTGGGTTTCATGTTCTTGCCAATTCTTGCTTTACAGAGAAGGGAAATGAAGTGTGTATCTACCGCAAAAGGTAACAGAAGCAAATTCAATTAGAAACGTTCCTGGTGTCTGACTTGGACTTGGGTTTCCAGTTAGAAGTTTCAAATCTGATTGAGCAATTGTCCAGGGAGTTTTTTAGTCAGCCTGTTCTCGAAGTGCAGCTCTAATATTCCAGGACTTTGTTGGATGTATTGAATGTATTTCACATAAAAATTCACTGCTCTGGGTTTAATATTAGGCCACATATGTTGAATTGCAACATGTTCTGAAATTGGAGGGGAAAGTATTGTAGTAGGCTGAGCACAAAGAAGGCTCTTGTCTACATTCTGTGTTACAGAGAAAACTAAATTCATGTTCTTGACTCCTTCAGCTCAACAGTAAGGTGTAGATTGATATAATAAACTCACTGTTACTGATGCTGTGTTAAAGGACAGGATATATATATAGTGTGTGTCCATACACACATGGGCATATATATGTGTAAGTATATACATATTTTACATATATACATATATATAAAAATTATATGCTACTGTTTCATAAATACAGCAGCTGAGCTTTGGCTGAATGTTGGTATTTACATTCCATGTCCAGATTCTTTAACAGTCTTTCCTATGATGCTGCCCCATATTCCAAACACTGAAGGAGAAAGCTAGCAGCTGATTTCATTACACCATTGGTACATTATTGCTTATACTTTATTTTCATACTTATATTCTCAACCTTTCCCTACTCGCCCTTAGAAAAAGTTTTTTTCTTTTGCTCTGATTTGTCTGTGTACAGGGCTGTGTGTTATTTGTAGCTTAAAAAGTAAAATCTGCCTTTCTTTCTCTTACTGACAGTGATTCTGCAATCCTGTAAACTCAGAGGTGGATCATTCCATCATGTTTGTGTTCAGTCCTACTTAAGATGTCCAGGTTACAAAACAGGGCCCAGTATTACCAATTTGATTATTCTTTTAACAACTTGAGTCACTGTGTGATTTAATTTTTTCACGTACAGTCTGAATAGTACCTTTTTCATTCTTACTCTCTCCATCTCCACCATCTCTCTGGAAATAGTAGTTTCATGGCTGTGTGCTGTTACTGCTGAGATATGACTGAGAACTGCATACAGTACAGTGAAGCACATTCATTTTCATCTAGTACCCGTTTATTGCCTTGAGCACTGTAAATCTGTCAGCTCTTCACGATGCTTTCACCTCTTTCTTCATTTGCTCCAGCTTCTAGTTTGACAATGTTCCCCTGAGGCAGAATTCTAATCTGCTTCCAATTAGTTGCAAAATGTGACTCAAATTTCCACATTATGACTGCTGTTTTACTTGCACGCACACATCTAGAAACAAATTAATGCCCTTGAATATTTATTTTTTGAGCCTTTGGATTTACTCAGGGAGAAAAAGTTGCCAACTATTTTCAAATTACTTCCAAGATTTACATTTTTTTCCTCAAACTGTAATATTTATCTCAGATTTAAAATCTCTTACTATTTTTTAAAGAACTTTCCAGCTGACTGTTAATTATTGAAAACGCATATGGAAAATTACATATGGATAAAATCTGCAGATGAACATTTCTTACAATTAAGATCAGAATAATTGTTTATAATTACTGCGTCCATTTAGGATGTGTGTGTTTCTGTTCTCTAGAGTTAGCACTACGACTACTTTTTCACCTCAGCCTGTAGTTTTTGAGAAGGAACCAACATATTTGCCACCCATTTGCCTGCCACCTTATTATCTGGAACTCCAGAAGCCATCATTTAGTTTGGAGGGAGGAGCCTGAGATTCATCTGGTCTTTAGTGCACTTTAATAGATAGAGCTGATAAAATTATGCGTGTGTTATCTTCTCTGTGTCTATACTTGTTCACACATGCATACACATGGGCTTTCAAATATCTGAAGTGAACGGGGTTTGCAGAAGTCTCTCATAATGTGCAAACTTCAGGGAGCAGTTGGATTAGAAATCTGACCTTTACAGTAGTAGTTGCTGGGGAAGAAGTGAAATTTTGAGTGGAACCTATGGACACAGGCTCTAATGCACTGTGGAAGGACAGAAATCTCCACCCAGGTGGGAGTCTCAACCTTCGGTCCTCATTCAGCAAAACTGTCATTGAAGTCTCCATGACATCCCTACTTTATTGGCCTTCTTCCTCAGTGCCCTTCTACTTCAAAGTCTGTATTGCCTGTATGGAGAAATGCTGTGTATTTTATTCAAGTACACCAATAGCTAAATTTATAGGTGCAAATCTTCAGTGGAGCTTAGCGCTCTGCAGCTTGGCAGATTGATGTCAGCAGCCGTAATAGACTTTAAATAGGCTTGCAGAATTTCATTGAAAGTAAATTGCTGGAGTTGATATTGCTAAGTACCTGTCATTTCTAAATGAGATTTGCACCAGTAAATTTAGCTATTCATTTACAATAATTCCCTTATTTATAGAAGTTTATAGAAGTCTTTTTTTTTTTTTTTTTTTTTTTTTTTTTTAACATATCTTTATCTTTAGCCACTGTAGTTTGGGGTGGTAGTCTGCTTGCCCTATGTTGTTTGAGTATGCACATCTAAACAAAAGTAAACACATAGTTTATAGTCTTTGGGTATTTTCTATCAAGAACAAAAAAATAGAGATAAAGGAAAATGACCTTGGTAGTTCATTTTCTCTGGGGTTATAAATGATACTTACTGCAAAGATGAGAAACCTAGCGTGTCTTTATTTCTCTAAAGATTTTGCTTATTCTATTAGACTCCTGTGATTCACAACATCATTTTATGCCGAAACAGTATTTACAAACATTGTGAAATGCTACAGCAGCATGATTCTTTCTTTATTTTTTTCCCCATACAACATCAAAGTCTTTGAGGTTCAGCTCTGTAGGCAGGGTGAATTGCAGTTGTTGTGATTGTCAGCTATTAAGAAAGCAAAAGGACAACTAAAATTCAAAGGGCATGTGGGCATTTGTGGCTTACTGTAACTGACTAAAAGATATCCAAAGTGTTTAATCATGCCATTGCATAAATAAAAACATGCACACCTATGTATGCACACAGACAGACCCCCCCCCCACACACACATTCTCACATTATTATTTTTTCAGGCAAGAGCCACAGTGCTTCTGAGAAGCATTAAATGCTTTTGTTGATGGCTTATAGTTTTATAAACTCTAAATGAGCTTATTGCATTTTAACCAGCACTAAATAATAGAAGAACCTATGAGCCTCCACACTGGAAGGCAGCCAAGCAGCTACAGAAAGAAGAGGGAAAAAAAAAAAAAAAAAAAAAAAAAAAAAAAAAAAAAAAAAAAGAAGGAAAAAAGGAGAGAAATGAATGGTTTAATTATTGAGCAAATCATTTGTTTACAGATTAAGACCTATTTGGTAGCCAAATCCTATGGACAAGGAGGTGAAAGAATGAGGCACTAAGGTACAGGAAATGAATGTCTGGGTTTATATTCTGTGACCAAGGCCTGCTATTTTTACCCTCTCCTAAAGCTGGAGTGACAAGTTAAAACAAGAAAAGAAATGATTTCAAGTCAGACAGCTGGATGAAGCCTGTATCGTCAGGAGGAGCAAAAGGATGGGAGAAGGAAACCATGGGTCTACTTTGCCCTCTGCCTTAGACCTGGCTACTGCAGCTGCTTCTAGACCAGGGACAGTAGTTTAATTTAGTTAGTGGCTAAAAGAGCTACCTCCTTTGCCTGAATTTGGGGGAATGCCCTGTTAATGTGAGCAAACATTAAAAAAAAAAAAAAAAAAAAAAAACACTTGTTCTGCAATACAGTTTGGCTTTCTTACAAAATCTGTTTATTCTTTATTTATTTTTAATGGCACATTGTGTAAATTAGCCTTTGTTTCAGCATCCTAATTAAATAGCAGACAATTCAAATGGTTAAGAGGACCTTGCAGTTCCTGGTTGATTATTCTACAGCTTTTTTTTTTTTTTTTTTTTTTAAGACTCACTTACTGATGGTTTATCAGTTTAAAAATAGCATAGTCACTGGTTTAAACATCAAAGGAAATAAAGTGTTACAGCAGAAGTGGATTCATCTCTACATTAAATGTTATTTAAGTTTTTTTTTAATAGAATTTGCAACTTTTCAAATTTCCTATGAATTTTTACTCTCGACTGTTACCTGTTTTTCTACCATGACCACCATGAAACTAAATTTGCCACTTGTGGATACAGAAAAACTATTAGACAACAAATCACATTTTAAACAGTATGTCTTATTTGTATAAAATTTCTTCATTCTCACTTATAATAGCTTGCTAGGCAAGGCCTTCTTGAAAAATATACTGTGATCATTTATGTGAAAATCTGGGTTGATTTGATTGGATTATGAGCCTTTTGAAGAATATGCTGTGTCTATGTAATAGGGACTATTCATAACCAATTTCCATCTGCAATGGCAACCATGACATTGGGAGAGAGAAGGACTTGTCATAGTGGAGGTTGGCGGGTTGTGCCTGATTACGTGAAGTCACTTTAGTGGTTTTTAAGTGTGGCATTTTAAACACTTATCAATGCCACCTCTGAATTTTTTGTTGTTGTTGTTTGTTTGTTTTTAATATGGCTTGACTGAAATTTAGTACCGCCGTGTAAAATAGTCCTCTCTCTGCTTAGAGATGAACATCACAAGCAACATTGCTAGGAACACTGCCAGGAACTTATGCTATTGGAAATACTTTTCCTGTAGTCTGTTAAGGTAGACTATCTAAGAATAGTGTTCTTTTCTCTCTGTAGATATGTTTTTTAACATTGCTTTCTGTTTTATTTCTGTATTCAGGTGATGTGGTGAGTACATGCAGTTTTATTCTTGAGTAACAGGCCATTTCACACACTGCACCTGGAGATGGGCTCTGCACGCATTGAAATGAGTAGCAGCATTATTAGCATTAAAATCTCCAGGAGCAGAATGCAGCCTTGAAATTTATTTAAGAAACTGGAGTGTTGTGTGCAGTCTAATTATATGCATTTCTGTGTATGCAGTATTTCCCTTTGTTTTCCCCCTGGCAGTGAAAGGGCTATTTCCTCTGGAACATTAAACCACAGTCTGTTATCTGATAGCTATTCTGTAAAAAGAGCATTGACATCATATGTTTAGTGATTGAAAGCAGTGTTCCAAGTGACCCTTGAAGAACTTTACTTTACATTACGTTCTGGTATTGTGATTTTGTTCACATTGTGCTTCAGAACTTGTCTAACGTAAATGGTAGAATTACAAAAGCAGCCCAGGAGAGGAATTTTGTATTGGAAAGCGCAGCCTCAGAACAGTCATATTTTTTGCATCTAATTACAGGTTTATAGTTTCATTGTTGTTACCACTTCTAGCAGATGCACAGATGGGTGGTCTTTGTGCTGTGTGGTAAAAATGATAGCATTAAAATAATGGACAAAATTTCATAAAATCTTGAGAGAAAATTGTCCTTATATACCTAAGCTAAGCTTCAGACTGCAATCAGTAGTCAAATCTAGCCCAGACTAATTGTTAGCTTTTTGATCAATGTAAAAAAGTAAACATATACCTTTCCTTTATTAGTAGCACCGTGTCCAAATGCTTAATAGACTTACTGAGCTTCTTTGTCTCCTTGGTAGAGTCAAAAATGAAAATCAAGCAGTGGTGCCATGATGTGGGCTTTACTAAATTGAAAAGGAAATTTGTCTTCTAATTGAACAATTTAGCACCAAGTAATAATTTCATAGGATTTTGTGAAACCTGATACAAGCTCAGTTTTGTTTTGTACTGGGAGCCAAAGGGCTGGTCAAGTTCTGGAAAAAAAAAAAAAAAAAGGAAGTTGATGAAATGTTTTAACTCATTAAGATAAAAATAGCTGTGGATAATATTTATGGCAGTATAAAAGCTCCTCCGCCTTGTAATTGCACTTAATCACTTTTAATTCTTCCGAGAAAAGCTATGCAAATGTAATAGTACTTTCAGAATTGAATGTGTGTGGGGGGAGAGGTAAGCAGGATAATCTGTTGACAAGTTTTCAGTATCTTCCAGGAAGCAAACCTTAGATAAATTTAAATCTAGAGCTCAGAGTACGTTTTTCTCTTGTCCTGTGTGGTGAGGGGGTGTTTCCGACTGGTCCTTGCCTCTGTTGAACAAATAGGTATTTACTCACAAGAATGGACTACAGGTTCACAGTTGAGTGTGGTGGTGCCCTGATGTTCATTCCTATACTTACAGTATTTTTGGTGTTTTAACCTAGAGAAGGTCACTTCATTTGAAAACTGGAAATCAATCAATCTCTTTTTTTTTTTTTCTCCTTAGTAACTAGGCTAATTAGTTTTAGTCATTCCTAAATTTGTAAAGCCTTCCCTGAGAAAGCAGGTTATGAACAGGGAGGAAATATAAGTTGTTCTGAGTAGAAATGACTCTCCTTTTAAATCAAAGCTTGCCTTAAAAATATATTTGTAGGCCACTTTACATCTTAATTAATAAATTCATTGGATATGACAGCAGAGCATCATCACAAGTCTCTCAAGAAGAGCAAAGTAATGTCTGTGGTTTAGTTTAAGCTAGGCCACAGTTTCTAAATCCTGTTACAGTCCCATGATAATTATTTAGTATTTGTATCAGTTTGCCAGTGTGGAAGTGGACCATGATAAATCTTTTCTTGGTTTCAGGACATTTAATGTCACATTTTTCTTCACTTCTCTTTCAAAAGATTTTGCCCAGCTCTGGCAAATGGATGTTACCATCTGTCTTGGCTGTCGTCTGTGTATTCATAAATTTCTAATGTACAAGTAAGACTATACCTGTGAAAGGGGTATGAATGGATCCAGGCCAGGTCACAATTCATTGCTGATTGCCCTCCAGGTGTGTCTCAGCTTGAAGGAGTCTCTGGAACAATTTTGGGAGGCTTCTGGAAAGATTCACCAACTGTGCTACCATATCTACTTGCCACTGCATCTACCGAGAGAACTACTGATACTCATTTCTTCCCCTTCCCCCTTTGCTTCTGTCAAAAAAATGACATGAAACAAGTCTGTGTGATGCATATAGCGAGCTTTTACTAACCCAGTGTCAGATTTACCTGGGATGGAAAGGAATCACATGTGGAGTTGCACAAGTGAGTTGCGCTCCACCAAATCAAGAGGGAGGTAATGATCTTACAGGGGGACCTCGGTACACTCCCCTCATTCAGGATAGCATAGTTGCAGCCTAAGTAAGATAGGTGACTGCAGACTCAGTGTACTGGGGTTGTTTGGGGCATTTAGACTGATAAAGAGCAATTTATTAAAATAAAATCAATAGGATTAAACACTTAAATTCCCTTCTCTTTATTATATCATATGACCTACTTTCTTCATTAACACTATCACTATTTGTGATTACTTTCTCTGTATTCACTACATATATTTATATATAAAAATATATCACTAGATTAGTGATTATCCTTACTTTTGCTTGCATTTATGTGATGTTAATTCCTTGCATGATATGCTCATATTGAAGTACCTTTTTTTTTTTTTTTTTTTCTTTTTTGTCTTGTGTGGTATTCGATATGAGTCAAACAGGTGGAGGATTGGGAGAAAACTTTTCCCTAGGCTTTTCTGTTTATGTGACAGATTGCAAATCTCGTCAGATCTCTAGTTCCCTAGCGTAGTCAGTCAGGTTCCCCTTTCGTTTTCTGTGGCTTTATCAGCAGCTACTGAGTAATACAAAAAAAAAAAAAAAAAGAATTAATAGGAAAATATGTTGTGAAACTACAGAAATGCTTAGAAGTCCAGTGGAAGCACTGTATCTAGACTCTTTTAGGACTTTCTTTTTATTTGGAAGACCAGATAGGTTTTGATGGGTGCCATCCTGGGGTTTAAAGAGCACTGAGTGCAGAAATCCATGTGTCCTCTCCTGGAAGCCCCATCTGGAGCTCCTCTTTAACGGGGTTGGAAGGTGCTCAGCTGCCTGTCCAAAGTGGTCACAGGGAAGCATATCCCAGGTAGCTACAAGGATAGTCTTCAAGGCACAATGGTAGGAGCTGGCACTGGATCATTTCATGTAAGTAGGACACTTCATATAAGTGGGGAGAAGGAAGTTGAGCAAAATCTGTCTTTTCTGGAAGGGGAGGGATTTTGTGGACACTGGTCACCAGATTCTGGAAAATACATTTTTCAGCTTGGAAATCATTTTGTAGCTGGCACATGACGGAAGCAGCCTTGGCTTTGTGGCTCTGCCAAGTGCTGGTCTTCTGCAGATCTTTAGAGTTGTTGATGGCTCTCTATGCCTGGCAATAGCTTCAGGTCACCTGAGGTAGCTGGTAACAAGCAACCCTTGTGCAGCTGGTTGCTTGATAGATACTGTGTTTGTGCAACAGCTGTGTGTTGTTCAGGGCACCAGGCCATGACCCAGTTGCAGGAATGGCAGGGCTTGAAACTGTGAGTTGCAGTGCGGTTCTTCTGAACGTGAGGCACTGTGGTGAGCCAGAGCTCATTGAGTTGCATTGTGGTGTGGAAGCAGCAACTAAGCCCGTTTCGAACTGGAGAGGCCACAGGACAGAAGTCCTCGGTAAGGGATGGGAACTCTGTTCCCTGAAACGCTGTGACGCTGTGCGGTCCCATTGAGGTTAGGTTGCGACCTAGAATCTGCACTTTCTTGTCCTTCTCTGGACAAGAGATGAGGCCCTAGTGTATATATATATATACACACACACATATATATATATATATATTTTTTTTTTTTTGCCAACTGGCCAGCACTGGATATGTGAAGCTGAAAATCAGCTTCTCAACAGCCAGTATATGAGCATTTGGTATGCACTCATTCCTCTTAGCTGTGTTTTCACAGTGGAGAGGAGCATATGGCAGTAACTAATTACCAAAGAGTGAGTTTCTCTTCAGTGTGCCTGCATTTTCATATAGATACTTATGCCTGTAGTAACTTGGCTTTTGAACTGCTTTCATCTCAGTAAGAGGAGTGTAAGGAGCATGGTAGATGAAGATCAGCGGTTGCTTTCTTTAGAATAGGGGATTGAAAGCAAAACACCGTTTTTCCTGGTTACAGTTAACCTCTGCTTGAACTCTGGGCGGTTGAAACTGGCACCAGCCCCATTTCTCCATTCTGGAACTTCCTCTTCCAAATTTGTACATAAAGATATCTTGGGAGTTACCATAATGATGACTGATGTCATTCCCCAGGCACTGGAGAGTGAGAGTGAATGACCTGGCCTGACAAATACGCTTTAGTTGGTTGGGAAAAAAGAGGCAAGGCTATTTACTCGCTCAACTGATATGTTACCTCAAAAGGACTTCCAGACTGTGTTGCTTTTTGTATAATCTAATTAAAGATCTGAAAAGTCGTGCTAATCAGCCACAGATCTGTGTTGTGCCCTGCCGTGGCTTCCATGCAACTTGGGCTTGCAGAAGGCCGTGTAGTTGGGAAAAAGAGTTTTCCAAGATGCATGCAGCTCCAGATATGACACGCTGAGAAAGTAAGGGCTCTATCTGGCCTGCCCACGAAGTCTGTAACTAATTTAGTGGGTGTTAACGTTTTGGCCCATCTGCTTGCCTTTGATTCAGAAATGGTCTCTGAGTTCGGTGTAGTGATGGTTGCTCCCGAGGCATTCTGGAAAGTCACTGTCTGCCACCTAATTAGTGGTGTTTATAGAATCGGCATGTTATTAAATAAACAAATTCCTGACAGCAATTAGAAGGAGAGTCTGATAGTCTTAAAATTCGGTTATCTGACCTCTTTCGAGATAGAGTTTATGTGCTACTCTCTGCTCTATTTAATTAGAAATCCCAGGCTAATAATGGCAATGTTTACTCTGCGATTGAACTAAATATAGAGAACTCTTTGCTATTTGTCCCTGCTGTTACAATGAGCTGTGTTGTGCATTAAAATTTGAATACTTCCTCCCCAGTCATGGCTGTTAAATAAACTTGTTATTGATTGGGAACTCCACATCGCTGATTAGCAGTTCTTTACGGTCCATATTGCTCTTGCAAGCACAAGGATGGCCTAAAATGGCTGCAGATTATGATGTATGGCTGCTCTTGTGAAACTGCAGCTGTGAAGCTAAAAGAGGATGTAACCATGCAGAATCGCTCTTTTAGATGGTCATTAGCGCTGCATAAGTAGAAGTCCCCCCCCTTTTTTTTCCAGATAGCATTTATTCTTCACAGGCTTCTTGTAGTATTTGATGGCGATGTCATTTGCTGAGCTCCGAATAACAATGAATGTTTTCTTGAAGTACCATATTCCGGACTAGTGCTTTTTAAGCTGTTTAAGTGCTTAATTTTCGTTTGACTGCTTCTTTTCATGCAAATTTGAGTGTAGCAGAAAAAAAGCCAATACATTCTGCTCTGTTGTGCTGCTGCGGACGTATGGAATGGAGCTGAAAGGCTTGTCTGTAGGAGAGAGAAACAGCTCCATTTTTTTTTTTCTGATTTATCCACTGGTTCCAGTTTTATTCTGCTTTCTTACTCATATTTAGAATGAGTGCACGCATGCACACACACACACATAAAGCTTTTTCTCTGCTACTAAAGAAGAAGCAAACCATGAAATGGTCTTTTTTAAAATATATTTTTATTATTTTTCCCCAAACAAGTAAGTCACCAAATGCTACATTCCTTTTATGGAAAGAAAAAAGGGGCTCAGGTCTAAATAATTCCACATTTAATTGCTTTCTTCTCCATCTAAGGATGTCAAAGTACTTCTAGGCATTGGGGAGTTTTTTTTTTTTTTTGAAGAGCAGAGTTTTCTGCGGTTAACATGTACAACTGTAGTAAGATTTTCAACTGTCTACCACCTACTTCTGTCATTATGAGAGGCTGAGGGGAAGCCCTGCCCCCAGTGTGCTTTGTTCTTTCGAACATCTGGTCTCTTATTTTGCTTTGTGAGCTATTTTTAAAATTTGGCATCAGTTCTAGGCTTTAAGCTCTAATTAAATATAGTCTGGCTGTAAGCTTCACAATAACCAGAGAGGGAGAAAAAAAGAAAAAAAATCCATATTTTAGACACAGTGAAACTGAGATGAATCAGTGGCTTATTCAGAATTGCCAGTACATTTCCATACTGAACTGCTCTCTCAAAAGTGGCTTTTGGAGCCTAAATTCAGACCAAAATAAGTATCAACAGTTCTGAGCTGTAGGACTACCGAGCAAAGCAATTACACTGTAGCCAGGAAATTAGTTTTGCTACATCATAAGAGTTGGTGGTATCAATTTCTCCATTAATATCAATCTCTTTAACACAGTTTGGGAATGTGAATTCATACTCCTTTTTTGTTGTTGTTTTTATTTAGTAGAACAGCAAATGATACATTCTGTGGAGCAGTAAACAAATACTCTGCAGATTTTAATGGCTACAAAGCTAACTATAAAGAAATATGTGCAGTTACCTGGTGATACTCAGGTATCAACAATATTGAAAGTTAGTGGCAAGTCTTCAGTAGATGCTCAAGCTAATCTAGCTAGCAGTGGCTTGTATTCTTGTTACTTTAAAAGATGAAAGCATTTTCTATATGTTATGGGTACCTATATCCAAGAGGTTTGTATTCATTTGAGTCTTTTGGCCATTTCTTTTCCTCTTTAGAAAACCTAGGTTGCAGAGTAACAACATGTATGGTGTATGTGAAGTTGTTTTATTAGAAATCTACCAACTACATCTCTGTATCTTAGATGTAGATCTATGCTTTTTACCAAAGTTATTTTGGGTGTGCCTTTTCTATCCTCATCACTTTTCACACTTTTCAGGAAGCTTTCTTTCAGTCTTTTCTGTTTGACCATTAGTCCTAATGATACTTCATTGATAAAACCAAATTGTTTGTAACTCTGTATACCAGAGCCTATCATATATACATTGTTTACATTAAAGAGATTTTGCAGAAACCTATAACTTTGCAAAAATACGAACCAAGTTATGTTTCCACTTTTCATATTTCACATTACAAAAGGAAAATAGACCTGTCTGCTTTTGATATCCAGGAGCAGCGAAATTCCAAAAGTAAATAAAGACAGTGATGAGCAAATCTATCTATCTATCTATCATTTCCACCTAAAATGCTAATAATAATACAAGCGAGGTAGTTTCATTTTTAATCTGTCAGTATCCCTTTAAGTTAATTCAGTGCTGATAACGCTTTTTATGTCTTCATGCTGGATAACTCCCTCAAAATTGAAAAATAAGTACATTTGCTATCTGAAAGTAGTGTATGTAGCTGTAAATGAAAATACTGTGTAAGGCATTGAAAAGTGTTGTGAACTAGTGCACATTTTGTGTTTTATTGTAGTACAGTATTTGCTTTAGCCCATTTAAGAGTCCATGCAATAAGAAGCAAAGCAGAGGTATAATAAACACTGGTTTAATTTTTACAGCACAGTACATTATAGAACTATAAAACTGTGTGATTGGCTAAGTCATTAACACTTAAATCAAATGTGTGTTTAAAACCTGACACGCTTAGTGTTGAAAAACTTGTATATTCACAACTTTCTAAAAAGAATTTTAAAAGTTGCCAGTGTTGCCTAAGCCAAAGATTGTGCCACTATGCATCTGCTCGAGCTCTGCACTAAGACTGTCATCCAGTTGTTATTATTAGGCTTCTCATGCAGTCCTTTACAGAAATTATATCTGCATTAGTTCAGTGCTTCTTCCAAAGCTGTGTCATCCAGAGCCTGCAGAAGGCTTGTACCAGATCCTGAGAATGTTACTGATGGTGATCTTGTACAAACTAACGTCACTGGAGTCACCCTTTTCTAATTTCCGCTTCTATTTCCGCTTTTCTAATAGCATCTTGTGGATCCAAATCCTGTATTACTTGCCCTCATTCTTGAGCTGAATTTTTCAGTGCAGGTTTAGGAGCTCCACAATGGCTGGATTTGAGACATCTCAGAAGTCCCAGATTTGTGTACACAATGCTCAGCATTTTCAAAAAATGTTGTCTTCAGCTAGAAATTTTGCAAATCTTCCCCTTCCTTTCAATACAGTCTAAAAATAGATGATCAGCATCTCATAATTTGCTAGACAGTGGGAGGGTACTCCTGTCAAACTTAACTGTGTCACTGGACACATTAAGTTCAACATTTGGCATTAGTTTGTATTAGCTCATTCAAATTTAAAAACAATCTTGGAGAACATTTGGAAGATGAATTTTCTGTCTCAACCATCTGAAGGAAAACACATCCTCTTAATAAATCTAGCTTTTTTTTCCCTTTGAAGATAAGGACATGGGTTTTTGTGTTTGTTTGTTTGATTGCTTGGTTGGTTTGGATTGGTTTGGGTTTTTTGCCACTGTCTGCTCCAAGTGTTTGATTTACTTTCTTATTTTATGATTCAACTGCAAATGTAAGCTACTGATTGAAAAACAGCTCCCTGAGAAATATGTTTTCTCAGTTAGATTTTAAGCAGCTGAGTATCACCATTAGTAATCCCCATAGGGGGAGAAAGAAGAAATACACTGAAATTCAGTTTTTTGAAGGTGGCTTCTCATAGCAAGATGTCCTTATTGGCTATGTGAGAGACATACATCCGATTTGAATATGTATCAGAGATTTTTTCTTCATTAAACCAATGAGTATGTTCCTAAGCCATATCTAGGAGAAGAAAAGCTATTTCTAAAATTGTATCAGCTGCTAAAATAAAAGATTTTTAAAGATCTAGTGAATGTACAGGAGGCTATACTTTTAGCCATTGCGCTCTCTATGAGTAAAGAAAAAAGTCTTAATCGAAATTAGCCAAGGACTCAGTTCCAGAACGCTCACGTTACTTTAAGATGTTACAGGCTTCTGCCACCTGTGGACTGTGGCTCTCTGGCTGACATGTCAAGATGAATCCCACGAAAAAGAATCCGATCATGTCTTCTTGCTGTTGTTATTTTGGCCAGATGGAAGTTGTCTGCCTGCTTGGCTTTATGATTGCCAGGGCTAACATAAGACTGTGTCCTTAGTTATAATTGTTATTGTAGGTGACTCTGATGCACTTAGAGCTGTGGTGGCCAGCCCTGACGAGGTCTGCTGAAATCCGTGACTGGCATCTGTCTGCTGCAGCAGCTCTTTCCTAAGGAGGCAGTTTTGCAAAATCAGTCTTCTGCTTGAAAATTTTCTTACCTGTATGTCCTTATGTGCATAATGATGGCCACCACGACTGTGTCACATAGTTACTAGTAACATGACATCCTCCAGGCAGATTACGTATGTGCAAAAGTCCAATTAAAAACAACCAAAGATGGGAAAGGTCAAGGAGGGAGAGGAACCTTTTAAACTGTCTCATCTGACAAATATGATGTGTTTTGGAGCTGTGCCTACAGATACAAGTTTTGAATTAAAGGGCCCGGGTGGGAGAACCGGCCTAAGACACTCCTTCTTCTCCTCCCTTCTTTGCTCAGAGGTGAGTTGCTAGCTTGTACAAAAGTAGCTTTAGTAAGACCCCACAAACCGAGTTCCCTTTTCTGCTTTACATACCCTAAAATATATCCTTGACTGACGTGAAGCCAGAGTGTTTGCAGCCAGGCTGTAAAACAGATCTGTTTATTCTTGAACCCTGGACCAGGATTCAAACAAGGCTAACAGATGAGTGGACCAAGCACAAAGACTGCCAATTGATATTGGTATATTTACAAGGCCAGCAACCCACTGTTCCAACTCCATCTCAATGGGCATGTTTACATTTGTAGAAAGGAGTAAGGGCTCCCTTTGGAAGTGTTTTCTTCTCTTGTGTCCCTTCATTTATATACAAGAGTAAACCCCCTATGAAGTCACCCAGGGTATGAATGAAGTCAATAAAAAAGGCACAATTGGTTTGGAAAACCAATATGAGCCTGAAGATGAACTGTTAGTCTTCCTAGTTTGTAGTGTTGCTAAGTCATTAGTGAGATAAAGTAAATGGGTGCTTTTAGAGCTAACTAATTTGTTTTTAATAGCAAATGGCTCAGTTTTTGAGGGAAGAGAAAAGCCATCAAGCACTTCTGTGTGTGGATGTTCGTTTTCAAATGTCTGAATAATGACTGAGGTAGTATAATTCATACATTCAGGAAAGGAATGCGTAGAAATTGTCGCCTTTATCCACCAAACATAGCTTTTGCAGCCCTTTACAACTTCCCATATGTTAATGAAAAACATTTTCTGAGAAATTGGCAGCTTTGCGCTTTGTAGCTGATGCCAGCATTTTTTTCATGGACCAGTTCAAGGCAGAGCAGAGGGAGAAAAATGCCTTGTTTTAGCGCCTGAATTACTCTGACAAGCTTTCACATTGCCCCTCCTCTTATTAATATTCTTTTTGATGTGAGCTTGTAAAACAGAGGATTGGCTGTTAATCTCTAGGATCTCAAGGGCTTTTGGCAGTGGCCCATAATTGATGTGTTCACATGGCTGTTGTCTGACTACTAATGATTAGACAGCAGTGTTATCTCCCAGCTAAATCTGTGTTGCTTATAAATCACACTTGATAAACTGCAGTTTCATTTCTTCAAAGAGTCTGTACATGTCTATATACTTTGATAGAACTGCCAGAGGCATTTCATGATTTCCTGACTGTTTAGATTAGCTTTTTTTTTTCAGTTGGGCAAAATATTTGAATTTCTACCAAGTGTAGAAATACCAGGTTTTTGTTGTTGCTAATCTCAATCTTGCAGTGATTAGCATAAATGGGATGTGTGCAGTCAGTGTGTGGCAGAGAATAGATGCATGCAATTAGAATAGCACATGTTAAATGTGGAATATTTGGACTAATGATTCTTTTGCCTTTTTTTTTTTTAACTTGAACAGAAGTGAGGTTTCATTTGCAGTAGGTGCTGATCACTTTGTCAGGCTGTAAAAACAGTTCATGAGACAGAATAAGAAAAGAGGAAGTCTAAGGCAAGACTGACATACTGAAGCTCAGGAGTTTCAGTTGGCTGCAGTTTTCAGAATTTCAGGATTTTCTGCATGTCCTCTACGTTTCTCTTTCCTTTCTCAACAAAACAGGAATCATAAGCCCATCTGGAACTCAGCAAATAAGAACTTGTGTCTATGTTTGGGTGCTTACATGGTATGCTAGTGATCCTTATTCTATCCTATTCAAGGCAAAGGATATCCTATCTTATACCAAGGCAAAATCAATAGGAATTAATGTCTTTGAGGTAGGAACATGAGAAGTGAGATCTCAAGGTCTCCTACTTCTAAGCAATAGAGAGGAAAAGATGTGCTGTCTGCTTCAATGGCCTGTAGTCAGGTGACTTGGTGCTGATAGTCTAGGTACTTTCATATAAGAGGACTAATCTTTATACGAGGAAGAACTTCTTCACCGTGAGAGTGACAGAGCCCTGGAACAGGTTGTGGAGTCTCCTTCTCTGGAGATGTTCCAGACCCATCTGGATGCCACCCTGTGCCATGTGCTCTAGGGGTCCGTGCTTCAGCAGGGGAGTTAGACTAGATCCTTAGAGGTCCCTTCCAACCTCAAACATTCTGGGATTCTGTGTGTAAATGAACATGAAACCTAGATTTTTCCCTTCTGTCAAAACTGAATTGTCTCAAAATTGAAACAGGTAAGAAAGTAAACTCTGTCCGGTGTTCCCTACTGATCCTAATTTGTATATTTGTCCTTATACTATGATTTTAATCCTTTAGTCACTCTTAAGGACTGTCTATCTGACATTTTACATGAATACCATTTTCAGTTTAGAAAGAGGTAAAAAAATAAATATTTTGAAGGGAATAGTTCTTAGTAATTTAAAATATTCACTGTTCTTGGATTTTTTTAAAGGGCTATTGAAAAGTTGTTTGAAATGCTGTCTTCCTCTCTCCTGGTAAAACGAACACTGCAATTCTAATTCTGCCCACAGTTATGCTTCAGTAGTACTATCCTGGTTTTATACCAGAGTAAAGATGTACACCACATTTAACTGTTGTAATTAATTTACACTCCCTAACATACTGCAAAAACTCTAAACTCCATTTGAGAATGAAAGGTGTTTTTGTTAACTGTAGCAGTCGTTTACTGGGATAGCTAAAAAACTATTCAGCTCGCTTTTCAGCAGAGTTACCCAGGTGAGGAAGCTGAAAAGCAATTTTAAAACCGGTTTCATTTAATGACTTGCTAAATAACTGTGAATGTCTGTGTTCCACTTTTAATAGTAATAATGCTATCTTTAAATACAATTAAGTCATTCTGTAGTGTTTGTAGGTGATGAAAAAAGTCGTATGGGATAGAGGAAAGCTGACCAATGTAGACAACCTAAGGCAACAGTATATTGGCTCCAGATGTGCTGCTTTATCTAAGAAGCTGAAGGGCCAGCTAAATTAGAAATGTGGAGGTCAATAGACACTAATAGGTGCTGTTGCATGGTCCAAGATAATGGTCCATGAATCTTTTAGAACATTCTATAAACATGTCCCCACTAAGAATCTAGCCAAAGAAAAGGTGTATGTTAACCACCAAGTGAGCTCGTCCTGTTTCTGAGTATTATAGGCATAGACAAACTGTAGTAAGAGATATTAAGAGTTTAGTAGATTCTGTCACCAAAATCGATGAAAATTGAAGAGTCAACAGCCTGAATTATAATGCTTGCAACTTTAAGCTTGCCAAATAGACAACAAACTGGTAGAAGGCAAATCTAGTTTTAAGATATTTATGTGCAGAAATGGTGAAAGATGCAAAGAAGCCACACTAAAGGATACCTTACTTTTGCTTTACTTGGTTTCTGGTTCCTGGAAGTCTGGGAGTCTCAGATCTCTTCAAACTGAACATGGCATCTTCAAAATATCAATTACTAGTAGTGGTGTGGAACTGTCATCTATAAATGCTTTATCTTTTTATCTAGATTCAGAACCCTGAGGAGTTGTGTCTAGAAGAAAGTTGTGGGAAAAAAAAATTAAAAACTTCATTCTGTGTGTAAAATTAAAACTTCCAAAATGTCACAGAGCTAGGTAAGGCTTTAAGAGAACACAACTTTGTCTGAATCAAAATTTAGGTGACGATATTCAGGTTTGGGATACCATCTGATACAGGAGCTTGTTTTATCCATATTCAGTCTAAACCCAAACAAAGAATACTGTGTTTACTTAGAATACTGTGAATTTGTCTTGATAAAACAAGGATCTAAAAGGAATTTTAGTACTTGTTTATTCTGCTCTAAGGCTCAGCCAAGGGTCAGGCCATGACTTAAAAAAAAAAAAAAAGTTTGGAAGTCCAGATTGAGGAGTTGGCTATAAGAAATTGAGTTTCAATGGAGAATGGTGCTCTAGATACTTTCATGAAGAGGTTTCTCAGTCAATATAATTTTCTTGGTCTGAGAAAGGAGAAATGACTTCACTAGAAATCTGCAGGTGGCAATTTGGGCATCCTCCCAGGCCTCTGCCAAATGTCGGAGTTGACATACCGTTTTTCACAGATGCAGCCTTTGGCAGAAGGCTATCGCCAGCCACTGTCAAATGCTAATCTTTCCCATACTAAAAGGGGTGAATGGTTTTGGGAAATTCTAGGCATCTTAGCTAGAACAGGAGATATAAGGAAGAATATAGAATTCTCTGTGCCTGCTATTTTTCTGTTTTTTCATTGATCTCCCTTGGAAGTCCCTGTTGAGAAGAGTTACTCCCATTATCTCTGCATTAGCCCCTACTGAAAGATTTGAGCAGTTATTGTGATCATCATTCTATGTTATTATTGTCCTAAAAAGTATTATCATAACCGTGTCTATGGAAGTCTGCTGATGGAGTCCCACAAACTCTGAGGAGGTCTGGAAATCTGTATGTGGAAGGAATAAGTAATTATCCACCAAGCAGATGGTGGCGGAACTGTGTTTGCTGGTTGCACAGTTGGACTGGCATAGGATATTGTGAGTACAAGGGGGAAAATTTTCTGTTTTCCTTGCAGCAAAAGGTTAATAGTATTGCAAGACTTCTAAGTGGAAGATTTTGCTTAATAACAAGATACACACAATATGAAATTATTCCGGACAAGAGTGATTTACTGAAAGAATAATACATCCTTTTTTTTTTTTTTTTTAAATCTTCTCAATTGATTGAAGTTGAAGGGTTCATTTTAAGAGAAGGAAATACTTGGAATTTTCAAGTAGATGCTACTTGCATTAGTCAGTTGAACATTGCATGTCAGGCTTCTTGTCCATGCTACAGCATTTGGAAGACATCTTTTTTGATTACTCTCAGTCATAGGATTTTAAGTCTAAAATGTGGATGAACTTTAGGCAGTCTGAACCTCCTTTATCGTTCCTCCATATTCAAACTCTTGTGATCCTCAGTTCAGTTGACCATAACTACTAACCTCTTAGTTCCTCTGACTTTTCCTGTGTTGATTATTGGACTTGCATATCTGCCTAGCTGGTCATCAAAATTATTTTTTACAGCCAAATCATGTAATATTTCTGTTCTATTTTGTAGACATGTCAGTGGGGAATTTTTCCCCGTGTATAAAGTTTGATGTATAAAGTTTGTTCATCTCAGCGTCCTTATTAAATAATAAATGTCTTGTAATAAACAAAATGTCTTTAGGAAATGGCCAAAGATG